>JAVJIF010008708.1:0-90776 GCA_038442645.1 Agave tequilana
GAGTGTTATCTCCTGAGGGTTTTCAGCGGATTACACCCACAAAATCCCAAAAGGAAAAATAAATGTTAGTGTTTTGAAAATTCTTTTTGAAAAAGAGAAAGTTTATATCCATTCTTGAAAAAATTAAGTGATTTATGGTTTTAGGTTAACCTTTAACTATTCATTCTTAATTCAAGTCTCTATGCAAGGGTATTATCAATTAGGGTAAGGGATCGGGATAGATTGATTATTTGATCTTTTATTACACCTAGAAAGTATACACTTATATGTATGGGGGATTTTAACTTAGACTTATGATACCTTTATTTATATATATACATATATTTTATTTTTATTTTTTATTTCATTTTCATTTTTATTTTTTCTTTAGTTTCATTAGGCTTTCTAGTTTACTCATGTAACAAGTCTTGAACCAATGACTCTCAGACCAGATGGACTTAGGGCACTAGATGAGAATACATCTCCCGGGCCAAGTACTCGAGTAAACAAGGCCATGAAGCTAAAGTGTTGACCGTCGTTAGGCGTGATTAATCATACTTTCTAAGGTACAATTAACCAGCTTAATTAGTGGTTAAATATTTTATTTATTTATATACACAAATATATATATATATATATATATATATATATATATATATATATATAATATATATATATATATATATATTACAAGGGTATTTAAGTCTTTATTTTAATCCCTCAATATATAGGTGAATATAATTCTAAGGAAAAACTCAAGATCTAATTATCTTTCTAATCTTTCTTCTAACCTAAAAATCCGACAATTCCTCTTATTATAACTAAAAGTAAGAAATCTAATTTGAAGTTTTTCTAATTCCTAAAATCAATTTACTTTTCTTAAAAATGGTTCAAATTTTTTTTATGGTTACCAAAAGAAAATTAGAATAACCTAAAAATAAAGAGAAAATAAAATCTAGAAAATAACTTAAGAAAGAGAAAAATAATAAAGAGAAAATCTTATGTTAGTATCCTTCCCACACCCTATCTCATGGATTGCCCTCAATGTATACAATATGATAAGAATGCATGAAATAAGGGAAGTGAAAATATGTCACCCTCTTTGACGGTATGGACCGGCCGAAGTGCTTGGACCAGTCCATTGTGAATGTCGTAGTCCCCCCTTAATGCACTCTTAACGCGTTGACTGCTCCTCCATCTGTCATTGGAGCTGAGTTCATCCCTTGAATATCTTCTTCATGCCTTTGAAATAGAAGACATGAAGACACGTGAATCCGTGGGTGGTGGCTGACGTCAAAACTCAGGCTTGTCCTCCTCCTCCAACTGTTCCTCAGAAGAGAAATCAGCTGAGATATCCTCTGATTGGATAGTGGGTGTTCAAACCGCATGGAGGCAACTATTATATGTACTTGTAACTCTATCGGGGGCCACAAAGACTCAGTCAAATGTTGAAAATACCTTGTCTGGCAGAAAGTTTCTGCACAGGCGGGGACCGATACTGGGTGGTGAGAGTATTTGCACCTCGAGTATATTGGGAATTGATAATCAGACTCTGGAGTTAGACCGTGTTTAGGCAGACCGTGTGCTGCCTACTCATCAGGCTGTGGATAATTTTCATCACAGGCCTATTGAAAGATGTAGCATAGTCAAGGCCTAATATATTGCGCTGGATCCATCTTTCAGCACAATAAACATTGCGAAAAGTGGTGCTTGCCTTGAGCCCACGGTCATACTCCACACACCGAGCACCATGATTGTCATGTAATCAATAAGGGGTAGGGGCTCATTGTGTTATGGTGCACTGGGGACTTTTGTGTAGTCCTCAATCATGTCAACTATAACTATGATGTCCCCCGTGTCAAAGTGCACAGTAAATTGGTGATGGTCAAGATCAATAGTGGCAGCGTTAATGCATGTGTAGAATTTCTTGACAAGTTTAGGACAGTAGTATGCATCAAACTCAGAATTATCATACACAACGCCATACTAATTTCATTCTCTAATCCTATCCAAAAATACATGCCATATCCATTCGTATCAGTCAAGATCCTATAAAAATCTTTTTCAGCGAAAATAGATGGTGCCATAGATCTGAAAATTAAAATTTGTGGATGAAAAGGTTAGAGAATGCAAATCACCCCCAGAATTGGGGGGGGGGGGACGAAGTACAGATTGCTCTGATCAATCCAAGTAGGAATAGCATAGATCAACTAGTAGATTTTAGATCTACATAAAAAATTGATCACGAAAAATTTGGCGGCGCTCTAAAAACGACAGAAGGGCCGTGGATCCGCGGCTTTCTAAGGGTTTTCGCAACAGATTAGAGGAGACTGGTGGTTGGATTTTGGGGAAGTGCGGCTCTATCAATTTCTCTTCTCAGATATAGAGTTAGGACAAAAGTTAGGGCACGGGAGAGAGGAAGAAAGGATTTATATAGGGGAGAGAGGTGTTACTTTCCTTTTTAACCCTAGGTATAGGAGAAATTCCCAACATAGGATTTGGGTTTTTTAATATAAGGCAAAGTGACCTATATCCACAAGAAAAGGTCCTAATTTTGTAAAAAATTTTTATATTTATTTATTATTATTATTATTATTTTTCTACCCTGAATGATTTATCTATTTACAGCGAAAGGGAAAGTACTATGCAATCCTGAGTTAGTTATAAAATGGGTCATGAATAGCCATAACCTTATCCACATTTGACTCAAGATTGGTTGCTAAGAACGGCTTGAGTTTTTGTCCATTGACCTTGAAAATTTGGTCGTTCATAGCATCAGAAATTTCCACTGCACCGTGTGGTAATATAGTTTGCACCGTGAAGGGTCCTGCCCACTGGATTTTCAATTTGCCCAGAAAAAGATGAAGCCTAGAATTGTAAAGCATAACTTTTTTATCCTGGGACAAATTTTTTCAGTGTATGGAGCGGTCATGAAAATTTTTTGTTCTACTTTGGTGATTCTAGCGTTATCATATGCTTCATTTTGTATCTCCTCTAACTTCAAAATCTGCAGTTTTCATAAATCACCGGCTTTATTTAAATCAAAGTTGAGTTGCTTGATTGTCCATGAAGCATGGTATTCCAATTCAACCGACAGATGGTAGGGTTCCCAAATGCTACTCGATACAGGGATATACCAAGGATAGTCTTGTAGGCAGTCCGATAAGCTCATAGTACATCTATAAGCTTTACAGACCAATTCTTACAGTTTTGTCCTACAGTTTTTCTAGTATAAGTTTAATTTTTCTATTTGTAACCTCAACCTGCCCGTTTGTTTGAGGATGATATGCTGTGGATAATTTATATGTTATAGAGTACTTTTGCATTAGGGCTTCAAAAGCTCGGTTGTAGAAGTGTGATCAGTTGTCATTTATTATCGCATGGAGGCACCAAAATGGGAGATGATATTCTCTTTAAAAATTTGACAACAACCTTTTTGTTATTTGTCCTAGTTGGCATCACTTCTACTCATTTTGACACACAATCAATTGCAACCAAAATGTACTGGTTGCCAAAGGAAATGAGAAATGGCTCCATGAAGTCGATGCCCCAAACATTAAAAATCTTGACTTCTAGAATGAGGTTTAAGGGCATCATGTCTCTTCTCGAAATTCTCTCCGTCAATTGGCAATTTTTGCACAGCTTGCAAAAATTGAAAGAGTCTTTGAAAAAAATGGGCCAATAGAACTCACTCTGCAATACTTTTTCAACAGTCTTGCGTGGACCAAAGTGTCTACCATATGCAAGATCATGACAAAATTTTAGCACGCTCTTATGTTCATCTTTAGGAAGACACCGTCTTATGATCTGATCAGGACAGTATTTGAAGAGGTACGGTTCTTATCAAAAAAATCATAACCTGAGCGAAGAATTGATGTTTATCCTGACTTGACCATTCAGAAGGTATTTGCCCGGTAGCAAGATAGCTCACAATATCTGCATACCAAGACCGTGACATATAGCTAGGATGTGCTCCTCAGAAAAATCTTTATTTATTGGTGTTGTTTCAACAGATGCATTTGGGATTCGAAACATTTGCCATAACATTTTTCACACCTTTCTTATGTTTTATTTCGAGGTCAAATTCTTGCAAAAGAAGAAACCAACGAATGAGTCTTACTTTAGCGTCTTCTTTGCCTTCAAGAACCTAAGTGATTAGTCTCTAGAACTACATATTTCATATCACATCTTCACATTTATTTAATATTAAACTCTGCTAATAATGCCTCTCTTGCATGTTTCTAGGTTCATGGTGTGCAATGAAGAAGAAGACCCTAAATCACCATTTAATGGGTGATTAAAGGCCTATAGTATAGCCATTAACCTTGGAGAGCTGTTTTGTCAAAACCAGGGGCTGAAAACCAGAAACCGAGTGCTGACACCGACAGGGGACAAACAGGACAGCGCACGGCTCTAGAAAAGCTAGGGAAACGCAGCTTTTGTCGCGTTTCCGTGGCAGTACGGGGGTGGCCGCGCCTGTACTTTGGGCCAGGGTTTGCCTCCTGGCCCCCCTTTCCCCTGGTGCCTATAAAATACCCCAGTGGGGTTCTTCAGTTAGAGATATGCAGAGTTTAGTGTAGTTTATTCCATGTTATAGTTTAGGTAGTAGTTTAGTTTAGATTAGTTCTTCTTCTTCCTTTATATATTTCATTTCTTTTAAATCTTGTAATAGGAGAGAGAGTGGTACATGGTGAGGAAGCAAGAGTGCTTGTAATAGAAGGTGACAATCTATGAAAGGTTCTCTCTTATCCTATCTTTGTTTTCTTCTCCCTAACTCTTTTTACATGTGTAGCTAACTTTTCTCTTATAGCAACTAACTACTAACCACTAACTAGTCTTACTTCTTAGATAATCCACATGAATCTAATAGCCTCTCCTTGCCTTGCTCTTGCAAGAGCCATTGATGGCTCATGATGATGGATCTAACACTCTAACATCTAAATCTCTAACAAGCTAACATTACTTTATTTCATGCTTGCTCTTATTGGGTTTTGATGATTTAAGTATAGCTTGCATTGTTGGTTGAATTTGGATGTGAAAGTTAATATATGAGCCATGCTTTGTAAAGCTCTTGAGCCAAGGACTGGTGATGACCAATGATGCATGTGAGACAACTATCACTAAGAGTTAGCATATTAGTGGAGTCATTAGTGGTTAGTAGTCATGAGTTTTCTTTCTTTTTCATTTTGTTTTAGAAATATTCTAAAAACCACAAATATATTCTTTTCTATATTTCTCACTTCTTTGTGTTTCACCGTACTTCTCTTTTCACTCTTTGTTTTCTTTTATTTTGATTTTTCAAACATTGAAGAACTTCTAACACACACGTGAACAATTTGGTAAAGCTTCTATCGCCTCCTGTCCTTATGGATTCGACTCGTTTTAGCCTCTATGCTATAACGGAAGTATCGAGGAAACCAAAGCACACACACCATAAATATCGATTTTAAAACATATACTTTTTGTGCGCGATTTTCTCCCGATCAAATTTTGGCGTCATTGTCGAGGATGGGAACGGTTTGATTTCATGTTTTTGTTAACTTTTCTTCTTTTTTTTTGGGTGTGCAGGTTAAAGCTTTAGCATTGCAGAAGTCCAGACTTTCTCTTATGTGGTTATATAAATTCTTGTATATTCTTATACTCTGCTGCTAATTTTTGTTTATATTACCTATACACTATAAATAATTTTAAGAACTAAAATATAGAAATTGGATGCTTAAAATGGTTTAGACATTTGCATCTAGGCACGTGTCAATTTTCATTCCAATATACTATATTTTATTCATGCGTTGTTGTGATCTTGACAAAGGTGTACATATTGCATAGCACATAGTTAGGACAAACACGTGGGTGATTAACTCTCTTTGTGTGTTCATTCTTATCTATATTGCATACTTACATGTATTAAACTTAAGGGCAAAACCCAATACAACATAAAGTGAGGAAGTCATTAGCCTCCTTTAGCCAAAAATCACCTCCCCACTCACACAACCCAAGCCTAATAAAAAGTGCTAGACGTTGGCCCCTAGCGACATCTTAGACTCATTTAAGAGATTGACCTAAGGGGAAAGTTGTTAGAAGTTGACTCCTGTAAAATCAGTGTCTAAGGTTGGGGATTGAGAGGCGAAACCTCAAAGAACAGTGATTGGCATAATTAGGCCCGTTGCTCCAGCACGGATACCTCCTACTGATCTTGCCCCTACCTGGCCGATAAACTTGTGGTCAGATTTCGACGATATATCCCCCGTGGACAGTCTAACCAGTTAGGAGTCGTCTAGGTCTAAGTCAACCTAGCATAGGCTTGTTTTCTTTTTCTTTTTCTTTGTTTGTTTTCTTTTTTTGTAAATTTTGAAATGGATTTTAACAACAACAATTCTTTCAATTATAATATGAATCCATATTTCACCTTGACCTCATTTGACTCGGATAACTCCAACCCGGTTATGTACAATATGAACCAATTATATATGCCGAGTTGGGATTATCCGACTCATATGACGCACATCCTCACTCATATGACTATAATTTTCAAAATAATTTCAACTTTTCATAGAGTCAATGGGGATTCAACTCCCCCAGTCTAAATTTTCAACCATCTTGTCCACAATTTTTATTCCCAGATTTGGATCCATATCCTCCTTTTCCTGTTCCACCAACCGAAGAAAAAATCCAATTTGGAAAGGAGTATGGAAGAGTCCCAACAACAAATTTTGCTCAATTCACAATCCTTCCCAGATCAAACTCCATATACTTCTTTTCTAGAACATCCAATTAAAGAGGAATCTGAGCTAGAAGAGCGTTTAGAAGTCTTTTCTGAAGAATTGTAACAATTTTAAAATATGTTGGACTCATCATCTCAGCAAAATTTTCAAGAGTCCTACTCATCTTTTCCAGTCTCACCGATTCAAAATGAATAACCATCAACACTAGACTTGGGTATGGAACCTTTGCGTACCGAACAACAATCGTAAAATCTGATAGACTTACAATTTCACCACAATTTCCAAAATTAACTTCCATACTCACCTTTTCAAGAAGAACTAATTGCAAAGAGTATGGAAGACAAGATTCCGAATTCAAGTTCTGTTACATGGCCTATTAGTAGGTTAGACTCACTTTTGAGTGAATTGATCAATGAGAGTGAGGAAAGTCTTTCTTGTCAACCTTTGACCGATCCTTATATCCCTAACTCTACTGATTGGACCCATGAATCATGTCATTTTGGGAATTCAGATTCTATTTCAGAACACATCTTTGAACTTGACCAACCTCCAAGTTATGAAAGTCGCCTAGACATTCTGGCAAGTTATCCCTTTCCTTAAAATGAAATCGAACCTGAATATGATCCTGAACCTCATGTTAGTAATTTCATTTCACTTTTGATTTAATAATGACTCCGGTATCTTTATCAGATTTTTTCTCTATTCCGTAGTCAACATTGAATCCTGTACCAGTACTCCATGAAATTGAATCAACAATATCTTATGATCATACTTTATTGATGGGAAAAGTGTTTGAACATCAATTCTTTAGTTTAGACCCTATTTTTGAACCAATTTTGACTCTCGTTATTGACTTTGACTTGATATGAGTCAAATTTCTGAGTCGGTATCAATTTTTATTCCTGTTCCATTTGAGCCCAAATCAATCATCTTACAAAATCACACTTCATTGTTGGACAAGAATGTTGAAGTAAATGACTCAGTAATTATTTTTGAAAATTGAAAATTAGATGGGGATAAATTTTTAAATAAGACCATTCACTCAATCATTCTTTTACTGGGTCGTATTAGAGAGGTCACTGGTGCGTTTTTGCAAGATCCATGATATCTTGATTGGGTAGCAATGCTTGGCCCAATCCGACCACCGCCGAAGCCACCACCATGAGGTAATTTTCTTTCCCTTCTCATTTGTTTCGTGTATATACACATTCACGATGCATTGAGGACAATGCATGAGATAAATGTGGGGAGGGTTTACTAGCATAGGTAGTTTTAAATTTTCTTTCTTTTACACTTCTTTTTAAGAACTTTTTAAAATTTTCTTTTGTATAAAAAACTTATTCTTTTCTTTTTACAAAACTTTTTGAAATAAGATAAATAGTTTTGATTTATTTTTAAGAAAATTAAGATTATCTTAGGAATTAGAAAGACCTAAAATTATGAAATTTTAAACTGAGTCAAAATAATAGATCTTGTTTAAATTTTAGGACAAGAAAGTAAGATTGGAAAGATAATTTGATCTTAAATTTTTTCCTTAGATTTATGTACTTCACACTTACACAATTTTGAGATTGAACAAAGACTGAAAATGCCATAAAAAAATAGTTTTGATAATAAAAATCACTTATTGAAGTTGGGTAATTATGCTCAGGAAGCATAATTATTCATACCTAAAACAGTGGACATAAATAAAATAATCTCCTTTAGTTTAGTGGCCTTTGTTTACTCAAGTCCTTAAGTCAGAAGGATGTTTTTCTCATCTGGTGCCCTAAGATCATCTGGTTTGGGAGTCACTGACTAAAGGCTCACTACCCGAGTAAATAAGAAAGCCTAAGAAAACTAAGGGAAGAAAAAAAAGAAAAAGGAAAATAATATAAATAAATAAATGGCATGAAAGTTAGAGTCGATATCCCAAAAATCTTCACAGTTCACAAAGTGCATATTTTTTCTAAGAGTTTTATGAAAGATCAAAGAATCGATTCATTTTTAATTCTTACATTTAATTTATAACAAGATTTTGTATTTCGACTTAGCTTGAGGAAGAATAATTTATGGTTAACCTATGACCTTAGATCACTTATATTTTTACAAAAATACTTTCACACTTTTTTCTATTTCAAAATGTGTTTTCAAATTATAACATTTGATTTCTTTCTTTATGGATTTTGTGTGTGTAATCTGCTGAAAACCCCCAGGAGATAAAACTCCTCCTCTAGGGGAAACCTAGATGTTTTACAGCTTGTTGCACATGTTCAGTGCAATCGCGTCACCTACGAAAGTAGTGTAATAATTCTTTTAGTTTTTATTTTGCTTAGGACGAGCAAAAGATAAGTGTGGGGGTGTGATTAGTCTTTAGAACTGCATATTTCATATCACATTTTCACATTTATTTAATATTAAATTCTGCTAATAATACCTCTCTTGCATGTTTCTAGGTCCATGGTGTCCAATGAAGAAGAAGTCCCTAAATCACCATTTAATGGGTGATTAAAGGCCAATAATATATCCATTGACCCTGGAGAGCTGTTTTGTCAAAATTGAAAGTACACCTAGAGGGGGGGTGAATAGGTGTGAATGCTAATCTAATGATCTTTTAAACTTAAGTTAATATGAGTGATGCAACGATCTCTCAAAACACGACTAGGAGCCGAATACCCCTTGCGAGGTTCTGAACTCCGTCCTCCCAATTCCCCTTGAATGGGTTAGAGGTGCGCAATGCAACTGTGTTGTATGAGATATGATCGAACAAGTAAAGAATGAAATGCTATGATGAAACACACACACAACCAATCCAAGCAACCAAGGATATAGCAATATCAAGCACACACAATCAAGCCAAGCATATAATAATGAATTGCAATATAAAGATGCAAGGCAACACAAGCAAGTATATAATAAGTATGAAATGAATGATGCTTGTAAGAAATGAATGCTTGCACAAATGTAAAGAGAGAGAGTTAGAGATATTGGACAATCGCAAACACAAGGATATGATTCGAGGTTCGAGCCCCTAGCTCTACATCCCCGCCTACACCACCGTGTAGGATTTCCCAATCCACTATAGGAGTACCAAACTCCTCTCTCAACCTTACAAAGCCACCGAGGCTATACAACACACAATCCACCTCTACCGAAGAGGGATACGGCCCGTAGCCAAATACAACAACCACCTCTACCTAAGAGGCTCACAAACCAATCACAATACCACTCCGATCACCTCTACCGAAGAGGGATTCACAAAAGCAAGGAGGGTTTACAACAAGTGGTTCCACACCACAAACTTCTCTTTTCTTTCTTTTTCTCTTTTCTTTTTCCACACAAATCAAAGATCCTAATAACTTAGGATAGAAGATATAGCTCAAGTGGAAACTAAGGTGTTTTGGAAAACAAGCAACAAGAAAAACACTTGGGAAATTCTTGTAAAAGATGGAGAATGAAAACCAATACAAATATCCCAAATTCCTATTTCTTTGATTTTTCCAAAAACCCAAAACAATAAAGATTAGAAGTTTAAAGCACAAAAACTCTTTTCAAAACTCTTTTAAACTCTACTGAAAACCAGAATTTTTCTCTTGTAAAACCTTGGCCAAAATCCCAAAGGAATGGGGTTTATATAGGCCAAAAATCAAAACTAGCCGTTAGGCTGATGTGGCAATTCTGACAGCCACGGTCGACCGGCCCGGTCGACCGCCAACGGTCGGAAATATGACCGTTGGGGCTCCGGTCGACTGCCAGTCGACCGACCAAAAGAAGAAAACCCAGTTTCCTTCTATCGGTCGACCGACCCAGTCGACCGAAAAGATACAGAGAGCAAACTCTCTATATCGGTCGACTGGGTCCGTGACCCGGTCGACCGACAGACATGCACAGCCTGTGCATGTCCGGACACAGCAGCCGGTCGACTGCCAGTCGACCGGTCTGCCTGAAATAGGTTTTCTGGGCAGATTTTAATAATAGAAAATTTTGTAAAAAATTCTTTAACACTTCTAAAAAATCCACAAAAATATGTTTTATCATTTTACTTGATAACTAAACTTGTGATAACAATTTCAAGACATATATCAATCATATCAATTCATTTTTTGTGTCTTGCCAATTTTATCAAAAACAAAACTAGTATTTTTATCAAACTTTGATTTTTCCAAAACATGAATAGAATAGTCAAAATAAGTTTGTTTACCAAGTTAAAGCATGTATGTATAAATAGAAAACATCTACTATACATATAATATATGTAAACTTGTTTTGATCTATTATTCATGAAAACAAAAAACCAAATCATAAATCGTGTGTGTGTTTTGTGCACTTGAGCATATCAACTAAACTAAGCTTTACAAATGGATCTAAAACACTATCTAAACTAGGATACCTAAGTCTTGCTTGTAGATCTTCTATCTTCAAGTAGACTAGCTCCCAAACCGTGATCTTCCAAGTGCAAAAGTATAATCTTGAAGCTTTGACACCGGAATCACCATGATAAGCTTCCAAACACCTTGTTGAAGCTATCTCCCAAACTAATATCTTGCTAATGATCTGAAACTTAGAAACACAAGAATATTAGTAAACATAACTACATGAGTTGATCATCATCAAAACTAGAGTGGAAGGCCTTTGGGCCAACAATCTCCCCCTTTTGATGATGACAAAACTCATGGAGTTATATATGCATGTATTAAAGTTAAGCTTCAAAGAAGCTCCCCCTTAACTCATGCATAAACAAATAAACAATAATATGCAATGCATGACAATGCATATAAACATGGTACTCTAGATACTAATGGAATATTCAACATAAACTATGTTCTAGATACCAATTTAACCAAACAACATGCAATGCTTAATGTTCTAGATATCAATAAAAACAATCATTTTAAACAAGATACCAATTTAAACAATATAAACAATATACCAATTAAGCAAGGAATTCATGCATATATTAAAAACATAAACACAAATTCTTCTCCCCCTTTTTGTCAATCATCAACAAAGGGGTAAATAGCAAAATCAAACATTTTTTTTAATTCTTAAAGCAAATACATGCATAAAAGGACATGCATATAAGTTACAAAACAACCAAAGTCTTCTCCCCCTTTTTGTCCTAATCAAGGAACCAACAAAGGGTAAAATCATAAAAACAATATTTTCTCCCCCTTTTTGTCAAAAACAAAAAGATCAAGAAGGGTAATCCAAACATTCATAACAACAATGACACCAATTCAAGATATGACAATAAAGTGCATATTGATACCAATTGAAGTAAAACATATAGCAATGTAAATCAAAAGTATATATTTTTCTTAAACAAAATTTGAGATACCAATTAAAAACACTCAACATAAACATCTTGATATCATTAAGAGAAATATGTTCTTTTAATCACATGATACCAATTTGAAACTATATTTTAACATAAAGCAAGGGAGTGGGAATCAAATACCAATTGAAAGACAACAACAAATTTTCTCCCCCTTTATGAAATACCAACAAAACATATGCATAAGCTTGTTAAGATACCAATTGAAAAACAAATCAACCATTTGAAAAATTTCAAGCTTAGCATTAAGATATATATGTATGAGAGTAATAGATACCAATTGAAATTGATACCATAGGATAGAAAGCATACATACATACATACATAAAACATATATGAGTATACCAGGAGGATCAAAAATTGATACCAATTGAAAGTATTCAAAGATACCAATTTAAAGAATAGGGTCAAGTGAATATCTCATATTATCAAAGCGAAGAATACGAACTAGTTAAAATGAATAGTTTTGTTAACTAGTACGAAATCCTTCAAGCAAGGAATAAATACAAATCATTTTTCATAAAAATGAAATCCACATGATAATCAACACTCTATTCAATTAAGTATAAAAAGGTCTCATGAAAACAAAGCATGACCAATTTGAAGGTGTGAGTGTACAAGTAAAGTGTGGAGATCACAATCATGAAAATTTGTCATTAAGTTCAAATATTCCTTAAAACAAGAAATCATAAAAATATTTATTTTTCAAGGTATATGTATGACTTGACAAACAAGAAGTATACATACATATCCCTAAACACACTTTTGAGTCCATAATAGATATTTGCATGAAAGGCAAATGACTCAAGGGGTGTACATGTATTTCTTAAGGTTTGGCAAGCTAAACATATACATGAAATGGAAAACTCACAAACATGAATCAACAATGAGAATACAAGTCTAAAACGTATGAATCATCAAAACTAGACTATATTCACACATCTAATGGGAACAAATAAGCATTCAACCCAAAACATATATAGATTTATTTGTGTCCCACTTTATGTACAAATATATACCTAGTCTTAATGAAAACTAACATCTAAACAAGTTATCAAATCATTAAGCACAAGACAAACACGAATATCATTTTGTTAAACCGAAACTCACACGAATTCATCAAAATTCTTTTATTTTTAACACAACTTCTAGGTATATGTATGATTCATCCAAATCTAACAATGTACATACATATCCCAATCATAAACGAGTCTATTTAAAAGTAATTGCATGAAGGCAAAAGACTCGATGGGTATACATGTATATTTATTAGTTTTGAATTCAAAAATACATATACATGAAGTAAAATCAAGAAAATAGGTATGACAAGTTTAAATGGAAGAATCCTCAAAACTAGCTTATACAAGTGCATATAGTGGGTACAAATGAGCATGAGGTACAAACATATATAAGTCAATTTGTTCTCACTATGTGTACATGTATATATGCAAGTTTTGATAATATCTACATCTAAACTAGTTTATACCACATGAAGTACAAAACCAAGCTAAAAATCATCATGATAAAACTAAAACATGATTAATATGTCAAATACACATGTATTAGATTCATGATGTACATTATAGTTTAAACAAACATGAGAACACTAATTATGGATTCATATAAGCATGTGTCTCAAATACTATACATGTATGTCAAGGATCTAATAAGCATGGCATTTACACACTAATCCAAAGACAATAAAACATGTCATAAATCAAACAATAAAACATGCTATCAATACATGCTAAGAATGATAAAAATGTAAAGCATGTAGTAAATGGGAGTTTAGGAATTTGTTACCAAAGCCAAGAGGGCAACTTTCCTTGTCTCTAAAACATGGTGGTCCTCTCCACCAAATCTTCCCTTGAAAGTGATGCATCCAATTGATTTCCATGAAGCCCGGAACGCATCCACTCCAAGGTGTCATCACTCTCACGTCATGTGAGAGCCCACACCTACATCAAAAATTGGAGGGGTGGTCTTTGGTACCCATACTCTTTTGGGTCCATGGGGGTTAGTCCCTTCTCTAACCCAAACAAATTTATCTTTATTTGCTAAATTATTAACATGTAGTCTATCAAAGCAAAATTTAGCAAGGTGGCCTTTTCGACCACAATGTGTACAAGTGTACACATGAGCATACGTGTGATGGTGTCCGTGAGGAGCATGTGTATGCCGTGGAGGGTGTGCATGCATAAAAGATGGAACTTGTTTCTTTCGAAGCAAATTTTCCAACCGTGTATGGTTCATGGCACATTGGCTCATAGTGGAGCCCAAACAATCTACTCTCTTCTTTAACATACAAATATCATCATTAATCATAGAAGAAGAGGTACATACATTAGGTGAAGTATGTGATACTACCCTAGCATGGCAAACATGAGAAACAATATCATTTTTCAAAGAATTATTCTTATTTAAACAAATTTCTAATTCTTTTGAAATGAACTCAATTTCTCTTTTCAAAGAATCATTTTCTTTTAAAACAAATTCAACTTTTGAAGACAAAACATCATTATTTGTCAAAACCTCATTGCAATCATTTTTAGATTTTAAAAAGTTATTTTCTTTTAAAACAAGGTCTAATTGAGATCTCAATGAATCCCTTTCATTAGAAACCTCAATCTTCTCTTGCAAAACATTGTCAAGTCTAGAATGCAAACATTTATTTTCTTTTTCAATTTCTAGACTTTTCTTTTTCAAAATCTTGTATTTTTCTATTAATTTTTCACATACAATGGATAGTTCTTCATTTAAAGCATGGGCATCAATATGATCATTAGAAGAACTAGAGCAATCATCACTATCTAATAGAGTTTCCGATTGTACCTCAAGGGAGTCATTCCCTTGGACCATGAAGCATTGTGGTTCAGATTCTCCACTAGATTCCTCTTCTTGGATTTGTACTTGAAGCTCGGAGGTGGCGGTTGTGGTTGTCAATTTGTTCCACACTACAAAAGCGGAATCAATATTAGAAACATATAAAAGATAATCTTTTGAAAGTGTGCTTCTAATAGCCTCAAGGGCTTGTGCATTGGCCCCTATATGATCACCATTACCAAGATAGCATTTCTTGGTAGTGGCAAGATAAGCATGTATGCCTAGGGTTTTCAAGTACATGGACATCCTAAGCTTCCATACAACAATGTTGGAAGGGTCATAGCTAGGTGGGGTCATGAAGTCCATGGGTACAAACTATATGTGTGCAATCAAACAAATGCAAACAAGATTAGCAAGCAAATGGATCTCACTCCTAGGATGTTAAGCCTAATATCAGGAGCACTAGCTCTGATACCAATTGAAAGTACACCTAGAGGGGGGGTGAATAGGTGTGAATGCTAATCTAATAATCTTTTTAAACTTAAGTTAATATGAGTGATGCAACGATCTCTCAAAACACGACTAGGAGCCGAATACCCCTTGCGAGGTTCTGAACTCCGTCCTCCCAATTCCCCTTGAATGGGTTAGAGGTGCGCAATGCAACCATGTTGTATGAGATATGATCGAACAAGTAAAGAATGAAATGCTATGATGAAACACACACACAACCAATCCAAGCAACCAAGGATATAGCAATATCAAGCACACACAATCAAGCCAAGCATATAATAATGAATTGCAATATAAAGATGCAAGGCAACACAAGCAAGTATATAATAAGTATGAAATGAATGATGCTTGTAAGAAATGAATGCTTGCACAAATGTAAAGAGAGAGAGTTAGAGATATTGGACAATCGCAAACACAAGGATATGATTCGAGGTTCGAGCCCCTAGCTCTACATCCCCGCCTACACCACCGTGTAGGATTTCCCAATCCACTATAGGAGTACCAAACTCCTCTCTCAACCTTACAAAGCCACCGAGGCTATACAACACACAATCCACCTCTACCGAAGAGGGATACGGCCCGTAGCCAAATACAACAACCACCTCTACCTAAGAGGCTCACAAACCAATCACAATACCACTCCGATCACCTCTACCGAAGAGGGATTCACAAAAGCAAGGAGGGTTTACAACAAGTGGTTCCACAACCACAAACTTCTCTTTTCTTTCTTTTTCTCTTTTCTTTTTCCACACAAATCAAAGATCCTAATAACTTAGGATAGAAGATATAGCTCAAGTGGAAACTAAGTGTTTTGGAAAACAAGCAACAAAGAAAACACTTGGGAAATTCTTGTAAAAGATGGAGAATGAAAACCAATACAAATATCCCAAATTCCTATTTCTTTGATTTTTCCAAAAACCCAAAACAATAAAGATTAGAAGTTTAAAGCACAAAAACTCTTTTCAAAACTCTTTTAAACTCTACTGAAAACCAGAATTTTTCTCTTGTAAAACCTTGGCCAAAATCCCAAAGGAATGGGGTTTATATAGGCCAAAAATCAAAACTAGCCGTTAGGCTGATGTGGCAATTCTGACAGCCACCGGTCGACCGGCCGGTCGACAGCCAACGGTCGGAAATATGACCGTTGGGGCTCCGGTCGACTGCCAGTCGACCGACCAAAAGGAGGAAACCCAGTTTCCTTCTATCGGTCGACCGACCCAGTCGACCGAAAAAGATACAGAGAGCAAACTCTCTATATCGGTCGACTGGGTCCGTGACCCGGTCGACCGACAGACATGCACAGCCTGTGCATGTCCGGACACAGCAGCCGGTCGACTGCCAGTCGACCGGTCTGCCTGAAATAGGTTTTTGGGCAGATTTTAATAATAGAAAATTTTGTAAAAATTCTTTTAACACTTCTAAAAAATCCACAAAAATATGTTTATCATTTTACTTGATAACTAAACTTGTGATAACAATTTCAAGACATATATCAATCATATCAATTCATTTTTGTGTCTTGCCAATTTTATCAAAAACAAAACTAGTATTTTTATCAAACTTTGATTTTTCCAAAACATGAATAGAATAGTCAAAATAAGTTTGTTTACCAAGTTAAAGCATGTATGTATAAATAGAAAACATCTACTATACATATAATATATGTAAACTTGTTTTGATCTATTATTCATGAAAACCAAAAACCAAATCATAAATCGTGTGTGTTTTGTGCACTTGAGCATATCAACTAAACTAAGCTTTACAAATGGATCTAAAACACTATCTAAACTAGGATACCTAAGTCTTGCTTGTAGATCTTCTATCTTCAAGTAGACTAGCTCCCAAACCGTGATCTTCCAAGTGCAAAGGTATAATCTTGAAGCTTTGACACCGGAATCACCATGATAAGCTTCCAAACACCTTGTTGAAGCTATCTCCCAAACTAATATCTTGCTAATGATCTGAAACTTAGAAACACAAGAATATTTGTAAACATAACTACATGAGTTGATCATCATCAAAACTAGAGTGGAAGGCCTTTGGGCCAACAAAAATCAGAGGCTGAAAACTAGAAACAGGGCGCTGACACCTACGGGACAGACGGGTGTTGGCCCAAAGGTTACAATCTCCGGGTTATGTGTTTTGATGATAACAAACCATATAAAAGCTATTTAGTGCTAATAGAAGTTCAAGAATGAATTTCAGGTTGATACAGGTATTGATGGCTCAAGAGTTCTCAAGCATGGGATATTAGGGTCTAACTCAAACGTTACTCAACATCAACTATCAGAGACTCCTGCTTGTAGATTCATATAGTTTGTATTGTTAAAAAATAGTATATACATTTGAAGCTCAAATACACATACACAAATTCAATACGTTTGGTTTTCGATTTAACTGGTTTTGAATTTCAAGTACATATATCGGGTTTTAGATTTGAACCAGTTTTAGTTCTGCTAATGCTTCTTGACACCCTTTTACATTTCTTATCATAACTTTTTATTCTTATATTTAAATAACATGATTTTACTTGAATTTCAAAGCTAACTTTCAGATCTAAATTTCTTATTCAATAATCATTTTTGCATTCAAATGTTAAAGATGTCAAATATTTGGTTGAACTCTATTCTTGTTCTGAAAATAGTTTACAGTTTTGACACATGTCAGTGTTTTATTGATAATTTTCTAATTTGAAATGATTTTGAGTTGATTATAGTTGCATTAAAAATAAGACTTAAAGATTTACAAATAAGTACTATATACCTATTTCTAAATTCTCATGTTTTAAGCCTGTAAACTATACTCAAAGTTGACCAATTTGCCAGATTGGCAGTAATAGCTAATTTTCTGAAGGTTGATTTTTAACCTGTTTTTAAAACATGTTTAAGTTTTAAAAAAATGTGGTTAGCTATATTAGAGGGTCAATTTTTGTCTCTTTTATTCAGGTAAAAGTTTTCTATATTTACTCTTCCTAAATCCTATATAAAGGGGTCATTAGGGTGAAGGTATTCACAACAACAAATTCAAAGATCAAAAGTTTTGAGTTTTCTTGAGAAAGAGCTTTTGTTTAAGTCTTGAGTTATTATTTTCAAAAGTTTTCTGAAAGTTTTTGGTTCTTAAAATCTCTCTCCTAGTTTAATATCACTTACAAAATCTTGAGCTTCAATCTTATATATTATTCTCTAGGGTTTTTGTAAAGAAAGTTTTTCAAGAGAGAGCTTGTGATCTTTTGATCATCCAGTGCTTATTGTAATTGTTGCTACGCTACCTCTGGATTATAGGAATGTGTTGGGCAGTTGTTTACTCCATAGTGATTGCAATTCCTTTGTTGAAAAGTTCTGGTGGATTGGAAATCCTTCACGGTGGTGAAGGCGGGGACATAGAGCGGAGGCTCGAACTTCGAAACAAATCTCTTTGTTTGCGATTTATTTTTTTATCTCTCTTATCTACTTTATTTTCATTCATCTATTTTGATCTATACTTTTACAACAAGATTGCATTGAGCACCTCAAACTCTTATCTAGAGGAATCACGAGGAAGAAGTTCAGAACCTTTCACAGGGCATACGGCTTCTAATCTTTCTCTTAGTGATCGTTTGCATCATATCATTTTTATTTTGCAATGGATTTTGAATTGATTAGCCTTGCACCTATTCACCCCCCTTCTTGGTATAATTTCAATTGGTATCAGAGCTAGGTCTCTAGTTTTTAGCTTAACATCCTTAGAGAGATCTTAATTTGCTAATCATTCTATTAATTTCTTCATTCATCCACTAGTAAAGATGGCCGACAGTATTAGGACCCCTCCCAAGTTTGATGGCCTTAATTTTCCTATACGAAAAGTTAGGATGATCGTATTTTTATAGTCCCTAGGATGCTGGGTTGCAAAGGCGGTGACCAGACCCTATAGTGCACCCACAGGTGAGGAAGACACTTGGTCCGACCTTGCCTCCAAGGAATATGAGGCTAATTCAAAGGCTCAAAATATCTTGCTTTTAGTATTTAATGAGGATGACATGACAAGGGTCATTCATTGCAAATCCACCTACGAGATTTGGGAACACTTATTGGTTACTTATGAGGGAACATCATAAGTCAAGAGAGCTAAAATTGATCTCTTGTGTTCCCTATATGAAAACTTTAAGATGCATGAAAATGAATCTATTGATGAAATGATTACAAAGTTTACTAAAATTACTAATGGTCTTACTTTTCTAGGTGATGAAATCAACAATGATCAAAAGGTCCAAAAGGTCATTCGCGCACTTCCACTGTCTTGGGAAGTTAAAGCTACCACATTGAAGGAGTTGAATGATAAAGATGAGATGGAGCTCATTGGTCTTATCGGCAATCTTAAAACCCATGAGATAGGGAAAGCGGTAAGAGAAGAAATGGTGCCACAAAAGAAGAAGACTTTCTCCTTCAAGTCTACTCCCGCCATCTCCGATGATGATGAAGAAGAAGAAGAAGATGATGAGCTATTTCTCCTCGTAAGAAATGTAATAAGAGCATACAACAAGGGAAAATATAATCATAGGAGATGACGACAAGGAAAGGAGGAAAAAAGAATCATTTGCTACAACTATCGAAAACCCGGACATATCGTGGCCGAATGTCTAGATTTCAGAAACAAGGTATCTTCTTCCATCAAGGAAAAGAAGACATTTATGAAGAAAGCTCTCAAAGCCACTTGGGATTCAGAAAGTGAATCTGAAGAGGAGGTGGACACTGCAAACATGTTTCATGGCAAACATACCCAAGGTAAATTCTGAACCATTTTTTAATAATAGTAGTGTTGGCCCAGAGGCCCTTCACTCTAGTTTTGATGATGATTAACTCATGTAGTTATAGTTTACTAATAATCTTGTGATATTTAGTTTCAGATATTTGATCAAGATATTAGTAGGTGTTTAGTTTCATCAAAGGTGTTTTGAAACTTTTCACATGATGATTCAAGAGCTCGAGCGTCAAGTTCACATCTAGCACTCGGTTGGAGTCAAGCTCGTTGGATCGTGTTTGGATCGTTCAACTTAGAGACGGAGTTCTACAAGAAGACTTCAGTTTATTTAGTTTAGTTTATTTTAGATCTTGTGTAAAAATTAGATAGTGTTGATATGCTCAAGTTCACAATACACACACAAGTTTAAAGTTTCATGTTTTAAGTTTATTGGTTTTTGGTTTTCGGTTTAACCAATAGAATTTCATGTCAAAAAACATAGATACAATATCTTTCATGTATATTAAATTCTATCCATATACAACATGCTTAAAAGTTGTTTAGATATCATGTTTATGTATCTACATGTGTTTTGAAAAGATCAGGTTTCCATTTCAAAAATTCAAGTTTTGGAAAAATACAGTTTTTGGTTTAAGGTAAATTTTCAATCTCACAAAAATGGTTCAAATTGTTTAAAATATGTGATGAATTTTTATCACATATTTGTATTTCAAAGATCTAATAAGAACTGATTTTTGTGAAATTTATGTGATTTTATGGGATTTAATAGGAGATAAAAACCCAAGTTTTTAAATCCTATAATGGCTGGACTGGCTGTCTGCCGGTCGACCGGGCCGGTCGACCAGGACATAAGTCGGTCGACCGGTCCAGTCGACCGATGTGCACAGGATGTGCACGCAGCTAGGCTGGTGGGCTGGTCGACCGGGTCGGTCGACCGCCAGAGAGCTTCTGCTCTATGGAAAAGGCCCCGGTCGACTGACTGATCGATCGGCAGAGAGTTCTGCTCTCTGTATCTAGCTCCGGTTGATCGAGCGGTCAACTGACCAGAGAGCCGTTGCTCTCGAGATCCAGGCCCGGTCGACCGAGCGGCCGACCGGTGGGCGCAGCGGTCATAAATTTAACCGTTGGCGTCGATCAGAAGGGCAATTTTGCCCTTTGGCTGCTGCCAACGGGCCGATTGTTATGGGGCTATAAATACCCCATATATGAGCTGGTTTTGAACAAGTTTTTAGAGAGCAAAATTTTCAATCTTTACAAGTGTTTAACAGCAAGTTTTCAAAAGAGTTTTTGGGTTTAAAAGATCATTCTTTATTTTTTTTTAAAGTGTTGAAATTTCAAAGAAAATTGAGTCTTTTAGGAATTAGTTTTTGATCTAAATTTCTATATCTATTTGGAGATTTTCCCAAGTAATTTTATTTTTTCAAAATACTTTATTTTGTCACACTTGAGCTTATCTATCTATCCTATTTATTAGGATCTATTTTGTGGGAAAAATTGGTTTATGGTTGAGAGAGACCACCAAGTGTTGTAACCCTCCTTGATTTGTGACATCCCTCTAGTGAGAGGTGATTGTGTTTGATATCCCTCTAGTGAGAGGTGATTGTAGAGGTTGTGTTGGAATCTTTCTAAGTGTAGAGGTGATTGTTGTTGTGTGGCTAAGTGTCTTATCCCTCAAGTGTGAGGTTGATAGTTGTTTAGCTTAGTGCCTTGCCTCTAGTGAGAGGTTTTATTGGTTGAGAGAGGAGTTGTGTACTCCCAGTTTGTATTTACCCAAATCCTTAGTGGAGGTTCCTTGTGTGGGAAGTCCTGTGGATGAGTTAGTGGAAATCCTTCTGTGTGAAGGCGGGGACGTAGAGCTGTGTGCTCGAACCTCGAAACATGTCCTTGTGTTTGTGTTTGATCCACTTTCTCTAACTCTCTCTTACATTGTTCATTGTTCATATTGTTCATATCATATATATGCTTGGTTTGGTTGTGTGCCCATACTTGTGTTTAACTAAGAGAGCTTCATATAGCACCTCAACTCTTATTTAGAAGAATTTAGAGGAGATAGTCCAGAGCCCTTCACCGAAAATTTGGCTACACTCTTTGGTTACACTAAGTGTGTTGCAATTAGTTTTAATTTCGCATCATTTGTCATTAGATTAGCCTTACACCTATTCACCCCCCTTCTAGGTGTACTTTTGAGAGGAGTAACTCAAGAGAATTTATTAAATGTTTTTTAGAACTTTCAAATAGTTATGATTCTTTAAAGAAAAATTGCCTAACAATGAAAAAGGAAAATGAAGTTCTTCAAAACAAAGTTATTATTCTGTCAAAAGAAAAAGATGATTTGTTTTCCACTCTTTTATCAACACAAAGGGATTTTGATGCATATAAGATTTCATGTAAAGCTAAGTTTTCCAAGATTAATGAAAATGAAATTTCTATCTGAAAAACTAAAATCAAAAATTTGGAAAATGTTTTTAAAAAATGAGAGTTCAACAAAGCTAAATTAGAAGACATGTTTTCAAAGAAAAATTCTTCAAAGAAACACATTCATACTATACATGCTCACACACACACACCAAGCATGATCATACACCACATGTTCACCATGCTCATAAACTACATGTTCATCATGCATATTATGCTTTCAAATATGGGAGATTTTATAAATGTACTTATTATGACTGAAATGATCATCTAGCTAAATATTGTTATGATCGTATATATGGTACTAATAATCATGTTTGGTTTAGGAATGGTGCTAACCCCCATGGACCCAAAAGATATGGGTACCAAAATCCACCCCTATTGTATTTGATGTAGGTGTGGGCTCTCACTTAACGTGAGAGTAATGGTGCCTTGATGGTGGATGTATTTGAGCTTAATGGACACTACATTGGATGCATCACTTGTTGGCCCAAAGGCCTTCCACTCTAGTTTTGATGATGATTAACTCATGTAGTTATGTGTATTAATAATCTTGTGATTTTAGTTTCAGATCTTTAACCAAGATATTAGTTGGTGATTGCTTCAAAACTCTGTGATCCGGAAGCTTTCACATGTTGTTTCCAGAGCCTGAGCATCAAGATCATATATAGCACTTGTTGGAGTCAAGCTCAGAGTTTTGGAGTTTTGGATCGAGTCGGCTTGGAGACGGCGCTCTACAAGAAGACCTCGGTACCTAGTTTAATTTCGTGTTTAGATCCATTTATAAAGATTAGAATAGTTGATATGCTCAAGTTCACAATACACACACACGTTTTATGTTTTGATTTTGATTTTTCGGTTTTTGGTTTAACCGACTTTGATTTTCATGAATAGTTGATCAATACAAGGTTACATGGTTTATGTATAGTAGATTCATTCTATATACATGCATGCTTAACTTCCTAAACAAACTTATTTTGACTTACCTATTCATGTGGTTTAGGTTTTGTGTTTAAACAAAACATTATTTTGGAATTATGAACAAAAACTATGATATGTATATGTTTCTTGTATATTGGATTTCTATCCAGATGCAACATGACTAAATGTGTTTAAATATCATGTTTTTGTATTTGGATGAGTTTTGAAAAAATCAGATTTCCTATTGAAAAATCCAAGTTTGGAAAAATACAGGTTTTGGTTTTCGGCAATATTTTCTTAACACAAAAATGGTTCAAAATGTTTGAGATTTGTGTTGAAATTTTTAACACAAGTTTGTATTTCAAGGTATAATGATAAAACTATTTTTGTGAAATTTTAGAGATTTTATGGGAATTTTTAAGCCATTAAAAACCTATGTTTTCTGTCCCATAATATAGCCTGCCAGGTTCTAGCGGTCGACCGGACCGGTCGACCGGACCCAGAGTCAGTCGACCGGACCGGTCGACCGACATGCACAAAACGTGCACGCTGGCCTGCCCATTAAGCCGGTCGACTGAGCGGTCGACCGACTGAAAGCAACCCACTCTCGGGTTCCTCCGGTTGATCGGGCGGTCGACCGGCCAGAGAGCCGTTGCTCTCTGGTTCAGGGGCCGGTCGATCGGGCGGTTGACCGGAAGCAGCAAATGGTCAAAAATCGACCGTTGGCGGGTCGACCGGCCGGTCGACCGGAAGGTCAATTCTGACCATTTTTAGCTACAACGGCTATATTTTAAAGAGGCTATAAAAACCCCATTTGTGACCAGTTTTCTTTAAGAATTTTTTGGGCTAAAATTTCTGAGCTTTCTCTTGTGTTTATATAAGTTTGAAAAGAGTTTCTTTCTGTCAAAAAGATCAATCTTTACTGTTTTTAAAAGTGTTTCAATATTTCAAAGAAAAATAGTCTTTTGGGAATTTGTTTTGGTCTAATCATTCTATATCTTTGTGGAGATTTCTCAAATGATTTTTCTTTGTTTTAAACACTTTGTTTTCCACACTTGAGCTTCATTCTATCCTATCTATAGGGTCTTTGTGTTTGTGAGAAAAAGAGATTGGTTTGTGATCATTTAATCACCAAGTTGTAAACCCTATTTTTGCTTGGCTTTGTGCCTTTCCCTCATAGTGTTGAGGAGGTCGTGCAAGTGGGTTGCATCCCTCTAGTTGTGAGGTGATCCTTGTGTAGCTTTGTGCTTATCCCTCAAGTTGTGAGGTGATTGTTTTGGTTGGCTTGGTGCTTTGCCTCTAGTGAGAGGTTGTGGTTGTAAAGAGAGGAGTTGGGTACTCCTAGTTATTGTATTACCCCAAATCCTCGGTGGAGGTTCCCTGTGTGGGAGTCCTTTGTGAACAATCTAGTGGATTCGAAATCCTTCTGCGTGAAAGCGGGGATGTAGAGCTGGGTGCTCGAACCTCAAAACAAATCTTGTTGTTTACGCTTGATCCATTGACTCTTACTCTCTCTTTCTTTGTATTGTGCCTTGCATTATTTCATATTGATCATTCATATTTATATGCTTGGCTTGGTTGTGTGTGCATCACTTATTGGTTGCATTAAGTGTAATTGTAATTAGTTTTTAAATTCCTCATTTAGTTCATTAGATTATCATTATCACCTATTCACCCCCCTCTAGGTGATTTCAATTGGTATCAGAGCCTACGCTCCTGATATTTGGTTTAACCAACTAGGAGTGAGATCTTGGTTGCTAATCTACATTTGCATTCTCATTTGCACACATATAGTTTGCACTCATGGATAGCCCTCCTATGTTTGATATTTATAGGCTTGATATTTGGAAGGCCAAGATGAGTTGTCATTTGAAAGCATTAGGACATAAAGTTTATCATACCACCACTAAAGAATCCTACCCCAATGCTAGCAAGTATAAAAAGGCCAATGCACTAGCCCTTAAGACACTTAGAGCATCTCTTGATAAAGATCTTTTATATGTGTTTGCTCACTATGATTCGACTTTTGCAGCTTGTAGCATTTGACTTCTCCCGAGCTACCAAAGATTATCGATAAAATGAGGAGATCTAGGAGAGACAAGTCTGACAAGCATTGCCTCATGGTTCAAGGGAATGACTCCCTTGAGGTACAATCAGAATCTCAACTAGATGATAGCTCTAGTTCCTATTGCTATGGGTGTTTAGAAGTACAAACCTTAAATGTAGAACTTGCTACAAAGCTTGAAAATTTTTTGGAAAAACATGACCTTTTGAAAAAGAAAAATTTTGAACTAAAAGAAGAATATAAGGATTTGTGTTCAAGTTTTTGAAATACACCTAGAGGGGGGGGTGAATAGGTGTAATTGCTAATCTAATGATCTTTTTAAACTTAATTGAATGAGTGATGCAACGATCTCTCAAAACACGACTAAGAGCCGAATACCCCGTGAGAGGTTCTGAACTCCTTCCTCCCAATTCCCCTTGAAATGGGTTAGAGGTGCGCAATGCAACCGTGTTGTATGAGATATGATCGATCAAGAGATGGATGAAATGCTATGATGAAGTACACACAATCAACAACTCAAGTAAAATAAACAAGAGAAGATTGCACAAGTAAAGGGTTAGTTCTCAAGCAAATAATTGAAGACAATATAAAGCAAGAGAAATGTAAAGCAAGAATAACGCAAGGCAATCGCAAACACAATTATTTGTTTCGAGGTTCGAGCCACCGCTCTAGTCCCCGCCTTCACCTCCGTGAAGGGTTTCCACTATCCACCGAGGATGCCGTACAAGTTTGGTCTACCGAAGACCCCAAGCCCTTAGCTTCACAACTTACAAAGAACTCCACCTAGGAGTTGTCTCCACAAGAATAAGGATCACAAGAACAAGAGTGATCACAACAAGATCACTAAACTCTTTCTCAAACACTTTTACAATTCTCACTCTTTTTACAACTTCTCTATAGTATGAGTAAAGGACTTTTGGCTCTATGAAGTGTGGTGAGAAAACTTCAGTTGTAGAGTGATATTGGCAATCAAACACAACTGAAAAACAAACTTTAAAAGAGTTGGAAATGAAAGCTTTGAAACAATTTTTCTCTTTCTCTTGAAAACAATGAAAAATAAGGATTTTTCTAGGTAAGTAACAAAGACCTATTGCCCTCTATTTATAGGGAGAGAATAGGTTAAAACTCTTTTCTTTTCACCTAATTTGACCTGCAAAAGGCCTCCAACAACTCTCTAAAACTCTGTTAAAGAAGAAAAAGAAAACAGTTTTTCAGACTTGCCCAAAGAGGAAAGAGCCATTGGGCTCTTGCAGGCGTAACGGTCGACCGGCCGGTCGACCGTTTGCCTAGTTGGCAAAGAGCCGTTGGCGCTCCGGTCGACCGTCCGGTCGACCGACCTCTTTGAGGAAACACAGTTTCCTTATACCGGTCGACCGGGCGGTCG
This sequence comes from Agave tequilana, assembly GCA_038442645.1. Taxonomy (NCBI): domain Eukaryota; kingdom Viridiplantae; phylum Streptophyta; class Magnoliopsida; order Asparagales; family Asparagaceae; genus Agave; species Agave tequilana. The sequence goes on from JAVJIF010008708.1 coordinate 26,871, forward strand.
ACCGAAACAAACCGAGAGTGGCCTGCTTTCAGTCGGTCGACCGGTCCGGTCGACCGACAGACGTGCACAAACGTGCACGTCCTGGCACAGGCGCCGGTCGACCGGGCGGTCGGCCGGTCAACCTGAAACAGGGAAATCTGGCAGATTTTTGGAGTTGGAAATTTTGTGAGAAAATATTTTGAGATACTTATAACTAAGTATTATGCAAAAATAGTCTATACACATGTTTTAAACAAGATATTCAATTTGTAAAAAGTTTGGATACATGTATATATAAACTTAGGCATAAAACTTAGAAACAAACATTTTTAAAATAGAATTTTGTAAAAGGGAAAAGTGTGTGTGTGTATCCTAGAGCCAAATATCACATACTCAAACTTTAACATTCTATTCTTACAAAGTTCTAAGGACTTCAAGGCTTCAAGAGGGGCTTTCTCCACTTGATCTTCAATTTTGCATCTTGAGCCCAATTTGAGTTATCTTGAGTCCAAGTCACCTTCCTTTAGGGAAGAAAACACCTATGCAAGATAGAAAACCTGAAACACACTTAAACAACAAATAATATTAGTACAAATAATTAATATGTTTTGTAATCATCAAAACACACTAAAGAAGGGTGATTGTAACCTTGGGCCAACAATCTCCCCCTTTTTGATGATGACAAAACATATAAGTTATTTAAACAAATAAAGGAAGAAGAGCTTGGAAAGCTCCCCCTCAAACAATGCTATGTAAAAAAATAACTATGAGTAAGATACATGAAGCATTGAAAACATTGAAAACACAATATTTTTGTCAAAAACTTAAATACCAAAATTGAAATCAAACTTAATCTATATACCAATTAAACTTATACTTTTTCTCTTAAACTTATAGTTTTAATCTTTTTCTCCCAAAACTCAAGTAAATAAACAAAAACTCAAACTATAAGCAAACTTATTTCTTTTTCTCCCCCTTTTTATCATACATCAAAAAGGGTTAAAATCAAAACAAACAAAACACCAAATAGAAATATTTTTAAGAATCTATCATGCAAACATTCAACTCACCACAAATAAATGAAAATCTAGCATAATCTAGAGGTTTAGTAAAAATATCGGCAAGTTGAAAATCGGTAGAAACATAATCAATATCAATATCACCTTTCTCATAATGATCTCTAAGAAAGTGATACCTAATGTCAATGTGTTTGGTTTTACTATATTGATTTGCATTCTTTATCATGTGAATAGTACTAGTATTATCACAAAATATTTTAACATGATCAAAGTGTAAATCATAGTCAAGGAGAGTATGTTTCACCCAAAGAACTTGTGCACAACAAGCTCCGGCTGCAACATACTCCACCTCGGCGGTTGAAAGGGCTACCGAATTTACTTTTTGGAAGACCAAGATACAAGACAATTACCTAAGAATTGACATGTTCCACTTGTGCTCTTCCTATCTACCCTACAACCCGCATAGTCGACATCCGAAAACTCTTCATTTCAAATAATCCGGTTTTAGGATACCACAAACCCATCTCAATAGTGCCCTTAAGGTATCTAATTATGCGTTTAATCACAATTATGTGAGATTCTTTAGGACAAGATTGAAAACGTGCACAAAGACAAACGGAAAACATAATATCCGGCCTACTAGCCGTCAAATAAAGCAAGCTACCTATCATGCTTCTATAAAGTTTAATGTCTACACTTTTACCTTGTTCATCCTTGTCAAGCTTGGTAGTTGTTGCCATGGGAGTTTTGCTTACTTTCGATCCTTCAAGCCCAAACCTTTTGATTAGTTCCTTTGTGTACTTGGCTTGATTGATGAAGATCCCATCCTTCTTTTGCTTGATTTGGAGTCCAAGAAAATAGTTGAGTTCCCCCATCATAGACATTTCGAATTCATCCTTCATGCATGATTCAAAAGCTTGGCAAAGAGATTCATTAGTAGAACTAAAAATAATATCATCTACATAAATTTGTACAATGAGAATATCATTTTCTACATGTTTTGTAAACAAGGTTGTGTCAATTTTACCTTTCTTAAAACCATTTGAAATCAAAAATGAAGAAAGTCTTTCATACCAAGCCCTAGGGGCTTGTTTTAAACCATAAAGAGCTTTATCTAATTTAAAAACAAAATCCGGATGTGTAGGATCAACAAACCCGGGGGTTGTTCAACATACACTTCCTCTTCAATAAAACCATTTAGAAAAGCACTTTTAACATCCATTTGAAACAATTTAAAATCTTTATATGAGGCAAATGCTAGTGTCATCCGTATGGCTTCAAGCCGTGCTACGGGTGCAAAGGTTTCTTCAAAATCGATTCCTTCGATTTGAGTGTAACCTTGGGCAACTAACCTAGCTTTATTCCTAACAACGTTACCCGATTCATCCAACTTGTTCTTAAAGATCCACTTAGTACCAATCGTTGGTCTATCGTGGGGCCTAGGAACAAGGTGCCAAACTTGGTTGCGCTCAAATTGATTGAGTTCCTCTTGCATAGCTAGCAACCAATATGAATCGGCCTCGGCTTCGAGGACGTTCTTGGGTTCAACATGAGAAATAAATGCATAATGTCCACAATAGTCATGAAGTTTAGAGCGAGTTGTTACCCCTTTTGATACATCACCTATGACGAGGTCCTTGGGATGATGTGGATTGTATCTCCAATCCTTTGGAAGTTGTTGAGTGGGCTCTTCTCCATTTGTTTGATCTTCATTTCCTTGAGCCTCTTGTATTTTAGCTTCACTTCCTTCATCATCCTTTGGCTTGTCTCCCATAGTAGGTGTATCCTCCAAGGTCACTTTCTCCAAGCCTTCATGCAAAGCATCTATTTCTACAACATTCTTAACAAACAAGTTAGATTCCTCAAACTTAACATGTATAGATTCCTCAATAGTCAATGATGACCTATTGAAGACTCTATAAGCCTTACTAGTACTAGAATAACCCACAAATATAGCCTCATAAGATTTAGGATCAAATTTTCCTAAATTATCTTTTGTATTTAAAACAAAACATTTGCATCCAAAAACCTTGAAATATGAAACATTTGGTTTTCTAGAAAAGTACATTTCAAAAGAGGTTTTTGTAGTATTTTTACACAAGAAAACACGATTTGATATATAGCATGATGTATTAACGGCCTCGGCCCACAAATAATGTGGTAGACCGTATTCACTAAGCATTGTCCTAGCCATCTCTTGCAAAGTTCGATTTTTCCGTTCAACTACTCCATTTTGTTGTGGAGTTCTAGGACAAGATAGTTCATGCTTTATTCCATGTTCTTCACAAAAAGTGGTAAAGGGTTGGTTAATGAATTCACCTCCTCTATCACTTCTTATTCTTAAAATCGAAACATCTTTTTCTTTTCAACTCTTTTCTTAAAAGTTTGGAAATACGAAAATGCTTGATTTTTATGCTCAAGAAAGAAAACCCAAGTAAAACGTGAAAAATCATCAACTAAAACAAATGCAAATCTATTCCCACTTAGACTTTTGGTTTGTGTAGGGCCAAATAAATCCATGTGGATTAACTCCAAAGGACGTGATGTCATGATATCCTTAAGTGACTTGAAAGAAGACTTAGTTTGTTTCCCAAATTGACATGCGTCACAAACTCGGTCTTTTTCAAAATTCAAACAAGGAATACCTTTCACCATTTCCTTTGTGTTAAGCCTAGATATGTGGTCAAAAGAAATGTGGCCTAATCTTCTATGCCACAACCAAGAGTCGTCATCGAGGGCTTTTAAACATGTTATATTACAAGACATATTTAACATATCTATCATATAAACATTACTTTCAAGAAAATCGGAAAACACACAAGCATTAGAAATTCTATCAATTACTTTACAAACAACATTATCAAAAACTACATCAAAACCTTTATCACATAATTGACTAACACTCAAGAGATTATGCTTGAGACCGTCAACTTAAACTACATTCTCAATTAAAGGGGATGTGCCAAGTTTTACATTACCAATACCGATGATTTTACCCTTGGCGTCATCTCCGAAGGTGACGGTGCCACCTTCATGGTATCTTGATAGGGTTGCAAAGTTGTTGATATCCAAGTCATGTGCCTTGAGCAACCACTATCAAGATACCACAATCCTCTACGTCGTTGGGCTTTGGAAGGTACCTATATCATTTAACAAAGTTGTTGACTTTGGTACCCAAACTTTCTTGGGTCCTTGAAAGTTAGTGTTTCGAACCCAAACATTATGAAAAGATGCACTTAGTCTATCATAACAAAAATTGGCTAAGTGTCCTTTCCGCCCACAATGTGAACATGAGAACACTCTTCCATACATGAATGCATGATGAGTGTGTGAAGTGTGAGCATGCTTTGGGGGTTTGTCACGATGTAAAGGTTGTGTGGTATGAACATGAGCATGAGCATGGTGAACATTTTTCTTAGGGGCTTGTTTCTTAGGAAACATGGCCTCTAACTTCTTCTTATCAAACTCACTACACTTTTTCTAAACAATACTTAAAGAATCTATTCTTTCCTTAAGCATGGTAATCTCATTAGCATCAACAAATGGGGACTTGCCTTTACAAGAAGTCTTATATTTATCAAATTCATTTTTAGTGGAAACCAAAGTAGAATGCAAGTCATTATTTTCTTTAGAAAGATTTACAACTTGAAGACTAAGAGATTCATTTTCCTTTTTCATTTTTAAATATTTTTTCTTTAAGAAGTCATAGTTGTGAGATAATTCTACAAAAGCTTCTCCTAACTCATCCATAGAAAGTTCATCATTAGGAGAAGTGGAAGGGGTTACCTTGCTTGTGCTTTCATTTGCCATGAAGCACATGTTGGCGGTATCAATCTCCTCCTCGGATTCACTCTCGGAATCCCATGTAGCTTTCATTGCCTTCTTCTTGTGAGGCTTCTTTGAGGTGAAGGGCTTCACTTTATCCGGACACTCCGCCACTATGTGTCCCGGTCTTTGGCAATTGAAGCATATGATCTTTCTTTCTTCTTTGCCTCCTTGCCATCTCCTTCTACCTTGGAATTTCGCCTTGTTGTACATCCTCCGGACATTCTTGACAAGAAGTGAGAGCTCTTCGTCATCTTCTTCTTCATCGTCTTCGTCGGAGTGTGTGGATTGGCTTTTGAAGGCTATAGTCTTCTTCTTGGAAGGAGCCATGTCCTCCCTCACTTTCCTCTCCATCTCATGGGTTTTGAGGTTCCCAATGAGACCAATTAGCTCCATCTCCTCCTTGTCATTGAGTTCCTTCAAGGTTGTAGCTTTTACTTCCCATGAAGGAGGAAGAGCCCGGATGATATTTCTTACTCTTTGATCGTTATCAATAGCATCACCTAGAGAAGAAAGTCCATTAGTAATCTTTGTAAATCTTGTAACCATATCATCTATGGTTTCATTTTCTTGCATGCAAAAATTCTCATATTGGGACCGAAGAAGGTCAATCTTAGCCCTCTTCACTTGTGAGGTCCCTTCATGTGTAACTAGTAAATGTGTCCAAATTTCATATGCGGACTTGCAATGAATAACTCTAGCTATGTCATCATCATTAAGGGCTTGAAGAAGTGCATAGTGAGCCCTAGCATTGGCATCAAATTCTTTGGTCTCTATTTCGGACCAAGTGGATTCATCACCGGGGGGTGCACTAAAGGGTTTGGTCACGGCCTTTGCAACTCGACTACCTAGAGATTGCAAGAAAACGGTCATCTTAACCTTCCATATGGGAAAGTTAAGTCCATCAAACTTAGGGGGTGTCTTAATACCTTCGGCCATCTTTACTAAGTGAGAATGAATGAAATGATTAGCAATATTAGGATCTTTCTAGGGTTGTTAAGCCAAGAGCCTGGTAACCAAGCTCTGATACCAATTGAAATACACCTAGAGGGGGGGTGAATAGGTGTAATTGCTAATCTAATGATCTTTTTAAACTTAATTGAATGAGTGATGCAACGATCTCTCAAAACACGACTAAGAGCCGAATACCCCGTGAGAGGTTCTGAACTCCTTCCTCCCAATTCCCTTGAAATGGGTTAGAGGTGCGCAATGCAACCGTGTTGTATGAGATATGATCGATCAAGAGATGGATGAAATGCTATGATGAAGTACACACAATCAACAACTCAAGTAAAATAAACAAGAGAAGATTGCACAAGTAAAGGGTTAGTTCTCAAGCAAATAATTGAAGACAATATAAAGTAAGAGAAATGTAAAGCAAGAATAACGCAAGGCAATCGCAAACACAATTGATTTGTTTTGAGGTTCGAGCCACCGCTCTAGTCCCCGCCTTCACCTCCGTGAAGGGTTTCCACTATCCACCGAGGATGCCGTACAAGTTTGGTCTACCGAAGACCCCAAGCCCTTAGCTTCACAACTTACAAAGAACTCCACCTAGGAGTTGTCTCCACAAGAATAAGGATCACAAGAACAAGAGTGATCACAACAAGATCACTAAACTCTTTCTCAAACACTTTTATAATTCTCACTCTTTTTACAACTTCTCTATAGTATGAGTAAAGGACTTTTGGCTCTATGAAGTGTGGTGAGAAAACTTCAGTTGTAGAGTGATATTGGCAATCAAACACAACTGAAAAACAAACTTTAAAAGAGTTGGAAATGAAAGCTTTGAAACAATTTTTCTCTTTCTCTTGAAAACAATGAAAAACAAGGATTTTTCTAGGTAAGTAACAAAGACCTATTGCCCTCTATTTATAGGGAGAGAATAGGTTAAAACTCTTTTCTTTCACCTAATTTGACCTGCAAAAGGCCTCCAACAACTCTCTAAAACTCTGTTAAAGAAGAAAAAGAAAACAGTTTTTCAGACTTGCCCAAAGAGGAAAGAGCCGTTGGGCTCTTGCAGGCGTAACGGTCGACCGGCCGGTCGACCGTTTGCCTAGTTGGCAAAGAGCCGTTGGCGCTCCGGTCGACCGTCCGGTCGACCGACCTCTTTGAGGAAACACAGTTTCCTTATACCGGTCGACCGGGCGGTCGACCGAAACAAACCGAGAGTGGCCTGCTTTCAGTCGGTCGACCGGTCCGGTCGACCGACAGACGTGCACAAACGTGCACGTCCTGACACAGGCGCCGGTCGACCGGGCGGTCGGCCGGTCAACCTGAAATAGGGAAATCTGGCAGTTTTTTGGAGTTGGAAATTTTGTGAGAAAATATTTTGAGATACTTATAACTATGTATTATGCAAAAATAGTCTATACACATGTTTTAAACAAGATATTCAATTTGTAAAAAGTTTGGATACATGTATATATAAACTTAGGCATAAAACTTAGAAACAAACATTTTTAAAATAGAATTTTGTAAAAAGGAAAAGTGTGTGTGTGTATCCTAGAGCCAAATATCACATACTCAAACTTTAACATTCTATTCTTACAAAGTTCTAAGGACTTCAAGGCTTCAAGAGGGGCTTTCTCCACTTGATCTTCAATTTTGCATCTTGAGCCCAATTTGAGTTATCTTGAGTCCAAGTCACCTTCCTTTAGGGAAGAAAACACCTATGCAAGATAGAAAACCTGAAACACACTTAAACAACAAATAATATTAGTACAAATAACTAATATGTTTGTAATCATCAAAACACACTAAAGAAGGGTGATTGTAACCTTGGGCCAACAGTTTTGAATTGATTTTGCAAGAGAAGGAAGAGATTGCTAGGGAAAGTGACTCACTTAAATCTCAACTAGACCTTGTCCTAAAGGAAAATAAATTTTTGAAAAGTAAAAATGATTGTGATGATATTTTGAAAAACAATGAAGTTTTATCTTCAAAATTAGATTTTATTGTAAAAGATAATCATTCTTTGAAAAATGAAATTGATTTCATCACAAAAGAATTAGATTTAGTTTTAAAGAAAAATGAATCTTTAAAAATTTATATAGACTCACATGTTTGCCATGCTAGTGTAGATTCACCAAGCACATCTATTGCATGCTCCACTTTATCTTCTAGTATTGAAAAGGATATAAATATTTTGAAGAAAAGTGTTGATTGTTTGGGCTCCACTTTGAGCCAATGTGCTTTGAATCATACACGCTTGGAATCCTTGGTTCGAAAGAAACAAGTTCCATCTTTGCATGCACACCCTCCACGGCATACACATGCTCCTCACGTGCACATCCATCACACTTTGTATGCTCATGTGTACACTTGTACACACTGTGGACGTAAGGGCCACCTTGCTAGATTTGCTATGATAGAATACATGATGAAAATTTAGCAAATAATTTTGTTTGGGTTAGGAAAGGGACTAACCCTCATGGACCCAAAAGAGTATGGGTTACCAAAAATCACCCCTATTGTATTTGATGTAGGTGTGGGCTCTCACATGACGTGAGAATAGCGGTACCTTGAGTGGATGCGTTCCGAGCTTCATGATGACCATTTGGATGCATCACTTTCAAGGGAAGGTTTGGTGGGAAGACCACCTTGGTTTGGAGAACTAGAGAGGTGCCTTCATCGGTTTTGGTATCGATCTCTAACTCCCGTTTTTATTTACATGCTTTCACATCATTGATTTATAGCATGTCATGTTTTATTGTTCATTATGCTTATGCCATGTTCATTAGATTAGTGATATACATGTTTAGTTATTTGAGATACCCATGTTTTACATGGATCTATATCTATGTGTTCTCACTTTATTTTTAACTAATATGTATGTCCTAGATCTAATGCATATGCATATACATAATGATCATATAGATGTTTATGACTTTTGTTTTTGATGCTTCATGTTTTGTTGTAATGCCTTGATTATTAGATCAATGACATGCATGTATAGCTTTTGAGACGCCCATGTTTAATATGGACCATTATTTTTGTGTTTAGCTATTATGTATATCATAGGTCTAATAGCATGTGGATTTACATAATGATCATTTTTATGATTATCATGTTGATTTATGTCTCGTTTTATACTTCAAATTTTGAATATATGTTTAAATGTTAGTTTTCCTTAAGACTAGGATTTATACTTGTACATATAGTGGGCCACAAATAAATTTTTATATGTTTGTGCTTGAATGCTTATTTGTACCCATTAGATGTGCTAGTATAGTCTAGTTTTGATGATTCATGCATTTAACTTGTATTCCTATTTTATCCATGTTTTTCATGTTTCTATGTTTAACTTCATGTATATGTCTAATCTTGTCCAAATTATTGTTTATACATATACATCCTTTGAGCCACGTGCCTTCATTCATATACATTTGTGGACTCATTATGTTTTGGATATGTATATATACTTTAGTTTGTACTTGATATACATATGCCTTGAAGAAATCAAGTTTGATGATTTTCGTGTTTTAAGGAATATCGAGCTTGAATGTCTATTTTCATGATTATTTGTGTCACATAACACTTGTACACTCACTTCATTTAAATGTTTCTCATGATTATATTTTTCATGAGTATGTATGGGCTTTATGGACTTCGAGTGTTTAGTGCCATGTGATTTACATGTATTTCATGAAATATATTTTTGTTTTATTCCTTGCTTGAAGGATTTCCTACTACTTTACAAGTTTTTCCATTTAACTAGTTGCGGTATTCTTCTTATGGTAGAGATTTTCAAACATATTATACTTTCAAACCTATTTTTGAAAACCCCTACCGTCAAAGAGTGGTTGGATGGGAGACCTTGCCTATGTATGCTTTATAATGAAAATCAGTTTAAACATGAGCATGTGTTGGGAGGATAGGAAATATGAGATATACATTTGATATTATTGTTATTTCAATTGTTATTTCAATATTGACATTTCTCGTATACTCATATATTTTTTATGTATGTATGCTTACATTTCAAAGAGTATCAATTTCGATAGGTACCTAATTTTTCATATATATAGATGTTCTATTTGTGCGTACTATATCTCTATATTTTCAATAACAAATTTTGAGTTTGATAAGCTTGACTTTTTAATGCCTATCATGTTTCAATTGATGTTTCAATTGATATTTTAATAACAATGCATAAGCTTATGTAAAATAAATTTTTTTTTGATCATTGTTTTATTTGGTATTTCATAAAGGGGGAGAAAATTCGTATTTTTATCTTTCAATTGGTATCATTGGATTCTTTCAATTGGTATCTATTGATCTATTTCTTTCAATTGGTATCAATATTTTATTCATTTTCTCACAATTGGTATCAATGCCTTATTTACTTTCAATTGTATCTAAAAATTTGATTTGTTTTATTGAGAAAATTCAAAATTTTGTTTACATAAGAAATATCAAAAATGTTTTGATTTATATTCTTATTATTGAAAGGGGTAATATCAAACAAATTAGGGCTGTTACCCCTTTATTGATTCTTTGCTTTGAACAAAAAGGGGGAGAAGAATAATTTTTATTGGTTTATCGTTTACCCCTTTGTTGATGATTGACAAAAAGGGGAGAAGAATTTGAATTTATATGCATGATTTATGCATGATCTTTATTTCATATTTGATATTGAGAACATGTTTTATTATTGGTAACAAGAGCATTATGTAATGTTTGGTATCAAGAGCTTTCATTATGTAAGTTTTGGTTTATGTAAGTTTTGGTTTATTGGTATCAAAAGCATTATGTAATTTTGGTATCAAAAGCATTCTTTAAAGAGAACATGTTTATGAAATTAAGAAAAAGAAGAAATAATTTGTTTTACCTTTCATTTGGTATCAAGAGCATATTTTATACATTTTATTGTTTTATGCATATCTATTGGTATCAAGAGCCTGTTTATATGCATTTCATAGTTTTATGCATATCTATGCATTCTCATGTTTTATATTCATTGCATATATTTGTTGTTTTCTTCTATGCATGAGCTAAGGGGGAGCTTCTTTGAAGCTTAACTTTAATCCATGCATATATAACCCCATGAGTTGTCATCATCAAAAAGGGGGAGATTGTTGGCCCAAAGGCCTTCCACTCTAGTTTTGATGATGATTAACTCATGTGGTTATGTATACTAATAATCTTGTGATTTTAGTTTCAGATCTTTAACCAAGATATTAGTTGGTGATTGCTTCAAAACTCTGTGATCCGGAAGCTTTCACATGTTGTTTCCAGAGCCCGAGCATCAAGATCATATATAGCACTCGTTGGAGTCAAGCTCGGAGTTTTGGAGTTTTGAATCGAGTCGGCTTGGATATGGCGCTCTACAAGAAGACCTCGGTATCTAGTTTAGTTTTGTGTTTAGATCCATTTGTAAAGATTATAATAGTATGATATGCTCAAGTTCACAATACACACACGTTTTAAGTTTTGATTTTGGTTTTTCAGTTTTTGGTTTAACCGACTTTGGTTTTCATGAATAGTTAGATCAATACAAGTTTACATGGTTTATGTATAGTAGATTCATTCTATATACATGCATGCTTTACTTCCTAGACAAACTTATTCTGACTTACCTATTCATGTGGTTTAGCTTTTGTGTTTTAACAAAACATTATTTTGGAATTATAGATAAAAACTATGACATGCATATGTTTCTTGTATATTGGATTTCTATCCATATGCAACATGCCTAAATGTGTTTAAATATCATGTTTTTGTATTTGGATGAGTTTTGAAAAAATCAGATTTCCTATTGAAAAATCCAAGTTTGGAAAAATACAGGTTTTGGTTTTCGGTAATATTTTCTTAACACAAAAATGGTTCAAAATGTTTGAGATTTGTGTTGAAATTTTTAACATAAGTTTGTATTTCAAGGTATAATGATAAAACTATTTTTGTGGAATTTTAGAGATTTTATGGGAATTTTTAAGTCATTAAAAACCTATGTTTTCTGTCCCATAATATAGCCTGCCAGGTTCTGGCGGTCGACCGGACCGGTCGACCGGACCCAGAGTCGGTCGACCGGACCGGTCGACCGACGTGCACAAAACGTGCATGCTGGCCTGCCCATTAAGCCGGTCGACCGACTGAAAGCAACCCACTCTCGGGTTCCTCCGGTCGACCGGGCGGTTGACCGGCCAGAGAGCCGTTGCTCTCTGGTTCAGGGGCCGGTCGACTGGGCGGTCGACCGGAAGCAGCAAATGGTCAAAAATCGACCGTTGGCCGGTCGACCAGCCGGTCGACCGGAAGGTCAATTCTGACCATTTTTGACTGCAACGGCTATATTTTTAAAGAGGCTATAAAAACCCCATTTGTGACCAGTTTTCTTTAAGAATTTTTTGGGCTAAAATTTCTGAGCTTTCTCTAGTGTTTATACAAGTTTGAAAAGAGTTTCTTTGTGCCAAAAAGATCAATCTTTACTGTTTTTAAAATTGTTTCATTATTTCAAAGAAAAATAGTCTTTTAGGAATTTGTTTTGGTCTAATCATTCTATATCTTTGTGGAGATTTCCCAAGTGATTTTTCTTTGTTTTAAACACTTTGTTTTCCATACTTGAGCTTCATTCTATCCTATCTATAGGGTCTTTGTGTTTGTGGGAAAAAGAGATTGGTTTGTGATCTTTTGATCACCAAGTTGTAAACCCTATTTTTGCTTGGCTTTGTGCCTTTCCCTCATAGTGTTGAGGAGGTCGTGCAAGTGGGTTGCGTCCCTCTAGTTGTGAGGTGATCCTTGTGTAGCTTTGTGCTTATCCCTCAAGTAGTGAGGTGATTGTTTTAGTTGGCTTGGTGCTTTACCTCTAGTGAGAGGTTGTGGTTGTAAAGAGAGGAGTTGGGTACTTCTAGTTATTGTATTGCTCCAAATCCTCGGTGGAGGTTCCCTGTGTGGGAGTTCTTTGTGGACAAGCTAGTGGATTCGAAATCCTTCTGGGTGAAGGCAGGGATTTAGAGCTGGGTGCTCGAACCTCGAAACAAATCTTGTTGTTTGTGCTTGATCCATTGACTTTTACTCTCTCTTTCTTTGTATTGTGCCTTGCATTATTTCATATTGATCATTCATATTTATATGCTTGGCTTGGTTGTGTGTGCATCACTTATTGGTTGCATTAAGTGTAATTGCAATTAGTTTTTAAATTCCGCATTTAGTTCATTAGATTAGCATTATCACCTATTCACCCCCCTCTAGGTGATTTCATCACTTTTAAGGTGTTTGGTGGGAGGACCACCTTGGTTTGCAGACTAAGAGATTAACCTATTGGTTTTGGTAACAATCTCTAACTCCTATTTTATTCACATGCTTGTTGGCCCAAAGGCCTATCACTCTAGTTTTGATGATGATCAACTCATATAGTTATGGTACTAATGATCTTGTGTTTAATTAGTTTTAGATTTGTGATTAAGATCTTAGTAGGTGTGTAGCTTCAACAAAGGATTTAAAGTCAAGTTTTGGAGCTAGCACAGTTTGATTCAAGAGCTTGTGCATCAAGACACATCAAGTACTCAAGAGAAGTCTAGCTCGTTGAATCATGTTTGAACCAAGTCAAGAAGATGAGAAGACTTCAAGTGAAGACCTTCAAGATCAAGACTTGTGTCTAGGTTTGTTTTTTATAAGATTTTGTTTTTAGATAAAATGTAAAGGATAGAATAGTTGGTGGATTGCTCAAGTATATCTTACACACACTCATGATTAATATGAGTTTTCATAAAAGAATTTTATTTTGAAAAATACAAAAGAGTTTTCTTTTTGAGAAAAATACCGGTTTGGTTTTTGGTATTCAAAGTTTACATGTCTTTAACCAAAACCATTTTAGAGCTTAATGTCAAAAACATAGATATTTCACTATGTAAGTGTAGTGGATCATATCCATACACCCTATGCTTTAAAAGAGTTTAAAATATCTTGTTTTGTATTTGGAGAAGTTTTGGAAAAATAAGTTTTGGAAAAACAATTTATGGAAAAATACGGTTTTCATTTTAGCCAAAATTTCCAAGTTACAAAAATAGTTCAAATTGTTTGTAACATGTCTTGATTTTGCTCAATATGTTTGTTTATCAAAGTATAATGTTGAACCTATTTTTGTAGATTTTTCATAATTTTATGGGATTTTATTTATGCTAAAAAGTCAACATTTTTATCCCTATAATTTGTCTGGTCTGGCTTCTGCCGGTCGACCGGACCGGTCGACCGAGCTTGAAGCCGGTCGACTGACGTGCACAAACGTGCACGCTAGGACTGCTGGAGGGCTGGTCGACTGGCCTCGGTCGTCTGCAGAGAGCTTCTGCTCTCTGGAAAGCCCCGGTCGACCGGCAGGGAACTTTATTCTCTGTTCCAGGCAGTGGTCGACCGGGCCGGTCGACCGACGTCCCAACGGTCAGATTTCTGACCGTTGACAGTCGACCGGGCGGGTCGACCACCAGCCGCCTGGGCTGAAAAAATGCCCAACGGCTAGTTTTTTCTAGCCCTATATAAAGGGGGCTTTTGGGGCTGTTTTCAAAAAGATTTTCAAGTGGATTTTGCACTAGTTTTTCCTACTCTATTAAGAGGTTTTCTCTACTTGTTTTAGAGCCAATATTTTCAATTAAAAGGGGAGTTTATCAAGAGTGATTTCAAAGTGATTTTCTTGAGTTTTTTCCTCCACCATTTCAATCCTAGTTTTTTCACACAAATACTTGAGCTATCCATTGATATATTCATCCTATAGGAGTGTTATTGTGAGATTATTTTTAGGTGATCAAAGTGTTGTGATCACCAAAGACTTCTTTCTTTGCTTTGAGGAGGCGAACGTGTGTGTTCGCATTGTTTCGGGTTCTAGTGGGAACTCGGTGTTTGAGGTGCAGCCTCGGCGAGCTAGTGGGCTTGCGGTGTGTACGGGACTAGAGAGTCCAAGGAGTTCAAGTGTGAACAAGCCTTGTAGGTGTTGCGGCACCGAGTGATCTGGTGGGATCGATTTTAGTGAAAATCCTTCATAGTGTTGAAGGCAGGGATGTAGAGCAAGTGTACTCGAACCTCGAAACAAATCTCCCGTGTTTGCGATTGCTCACTCTCTATCTCTTACTCTTATATCTTGCATACTTTTATTCCTTTCATCTTATATGCTTGATATATATTGTGAGCTTAATTGTTATATGCTTGGGGATTGTTTGCTAACACTTGTATTCAACCAAGAGAGCTAACGCGGCACCTCAACTCTTATTTAGAGGAATCTTGAGGACTTAGTCCAAAGCCCTTCACGGGGAATTCGGCTACACTCTTGTGTTATACGTATTGTTTAGTTTAATAAGTTTTAATTCCACATTAAGTGGCCATTAGATTAGCCACACCTATTCACCCCCTCTAGGTGACTTACAATGCTTTCATATAAATATTTTTAGCATGCTTTGGTTTCAATGCTCATTATGATTGATCATGTTTAGATTTATGTTTGGTTTATGTGCTTGATTTTGTACTTCATGATTTTGATTACTTGTTTAAATGTAGTTTTCATTAAAACTTATGTATATACTTGTACAAGTAGTGAGTTATACTTGGTTATTATGTGTTTGTGCTTTCTTGCTCACTTGTACTCATTTCATGTACTTGTATAGTTTAGTTTTGATGATTCTCTCATTTGCACTTGTATTTTCTATTTTTGCACATGGTTTCATGATAATGTGTTAACTTTATCTATATGTTACTTTTGTCTAAACTAATAGATATATATGTACATCCTTGAGCCACTTGCCTTCATGCAATATACTGTTGTGGACTCGTTTATGTTTGAATATGTATGTATACTCTAGTTTATTCAAAACATATATGTCTTGAAGTTTGTTTTGTTTTGATGAAAATTAAACTTTTATGTTTTTCATGTTTGTAAAGGAATTTGATTTGAGCTTAAATGCCTTATTTTCATAATTTTGTTGATTACATGATTCTTACACTCTATAGTTGGTGTTTACTCATGACTTTATTTTTATGAGTATATATGTGCTTTATAGACATTAAGTGTCAATTATTATGTGATTTTCATATCCTCATGGGATGTATAATTTGGTTTCATATTTTGAAGGATTTCTTATTAGTTTTTAAAAATATCTTTAAAACTAGTTTCTATTCTTCAATGGTAGAGTTTTCAAACTATGCCTATTTACTTTTAAATCATGATTTTTGAAAACCCTACCTTTAAAGGGCGGTTGGATGGGCGACCATGCCTTGTATACCCTTATTGAATATCTTTTAAACTTTTGCATGATAAGGTTGGTAAGTATGAGTTATACACTTAATCCTCATTATATTTCTATTGGCATCAAAATTGATATTTCATATGTTTGTATACTCATGTGTATTTTTGTATATGTATGCCTCATATTTCAATTGGTATAACCATACATACATACATACATACATATATATATATATATATATATATATATATATATATATATATATATATATATATATATATATATATATATATATATATATATGATTTGATCGTGCTTATTTCACATGTCTTTACAATCTTTTTGAAAAAGCACAAATTATGTTTGCTAAGCTTGATTTAGTTCATCAAGTCAATTATTTTCAATTAGTATCTATTACAAACTTATGAATTGTTTCTTTTAGTATTTCATAAAGGGGGAGAAAATTCTTGTTTTTAAATCGGTTTTATGTAAAATTGGTATTGGTTGTATTTTTAATTTTATCAGTTTTATTTTTAAATTGGTATTAGTTTTATTTTTAAATTAGTATCTTACTCCCACCATTTATGATATAAAATACTTTGGTTTGATATATGCTAACATTTTCAATATTAGTATCAATGATCTTAAATTGGTATTATTCTCTATTTGGTATCCTTATTGCAAAATAATTTTAGTGTTTATCTAAAAATTGATTTTTTTTTACCTTCAATTGGTATCAATATTTTTTAATTGGTATCAATATGTTTATCAATTTTTTTAATTGGTTTCAATATTTTTCAATTGGTATCAACATGTTTATCAAAAATTTTTAAATTGGTATAAAAAACTTATGTTTTGGTCTTTAAGATTTGATGATATGACAATTGATTATTTTTTCTTAGCCCTTTTGTTGATAAATTGACAAAAAGAGAAGAGATATTTAAGTTTATATATGCATATATGCATGTTTATATATTGTGTATGTATATATTATTTATTGGTTGTTTCCTAACCCTTTTTGATGTATGACAAAAAGGGGGAGAAGTATTTGTGGTTTCATGTTTTGGTTTTATGTGTTGTACATGTTTATATTATATATATTTTTTATATGTTCATGTTTCATATTTTATACTTGATAATAGAGCATCATTTGAGGGGGAGTTTTTACCTCCTTCTTATATCTTGTATTACAGCTTATTGTTTTGTCATCATCAAAAAGGGGGGGATTGTTGGCCCAAAGGTTACAATCCCGGGTTATGTGTTTTGATGATAACAAACCATATAAAAGTTATTTAATACTCATAGAAGTTCAAGAATGAATTTCAAGTTGATACAGGTATTGATGGCCCAAGAGTTCTCAAGCATGGGATATTAGGGTCTAGCTTAAACGTTGCTCAATATAAACTATCAGATACTCCTGCTTGTAGACTCATATAGTTTGTTTTTTTAAAAAATAGTATATACATTTGAAGCTCGAATACACACACACAAATTCAATACGTTTGGTTATCGGTTTAACCGGTTTTGGATTTCAAGTACATATATCGAGTTTTGAATTTGAACCAGTTTTAGTTTTGCTGATCTGCTTGACACCCTTTTACATTTCTTATCATAACTTTTTATTCTTATATTTAAATAACATGATTTAACTTGAATTTCAAAGCTAACTTTCAGATCTAAATTTCTTATTCAATAATCATTTTTGGATTCAAATGTTAAAGATGTTAAATATTTGGTTGAACTCTATTCTTGTTCTGAAAATAGTTTACAGTTTCTGATTTGACATATGTCAGTTTTTTATTAATAACTTTCTAATCTGAAATGATTTTAAGTTGATTACAGTTGCATTAAAAAGAAGACTTAAAATTTACAAATAAGTACTATATACCTTTTTTTGAATTCTCACGTTTTAAGCCTGTAAACTATGCTCAAAGTTGACTAATCTGCCAGATTGGCAGTAATAACTAATTTTCTGGAGTCTGATTTTTAACATATTTTTAAAACGTGTTTAAGTTTTAAAAAAATGTGGTTAGCTATATTAGAGGGTCGATTTCTTTTTCTTTTATTCAGATAAAAATTTTCTATGTTTACTCTTCCTAAATCCTATATAAAAGGGTCATTAGGGTAGAGGTTTTCACAACAACAAATTCAAAGATCAAAAGTTTTGAGTTTTCTTGAGAAAGAGCTTTTGTTTAAGTTTTGGGCTATTATTTTCTAAAGTTTTCTGAAGGTTGTTCTTAAAATCTCTCTTCTGTTTTTATATCATTTATAAAACCTTGAGCTTTAATCTTATATATTATTCTCTAGGATTTTTGTAAAGAAAGTTTTTCAAGAGAGAGCTTGTGGTCTTTTGATCATCCAGTGCTTATTGTAATTGTTGCTACACTACCTCTAGATTAGAGGAGTGCATTGGGGAGTTGTGTACTCCATAGCAGTTATAATTCCTTTGGTGGAAAGTTCTAGTGGACTAGAAATCCTTCACGGTGGTGAAGGCGGGGACGTAGAGTGGTGGCTCGAACCTCGAAACAAATCACTTTATTTGCGATTAATTTCTTGTCTCTCTTATCTATTTTATTTTCATTCATCTATTGTCGATCTATACTCTTACAGCAAGATTGTATTGAGCACCTCAAACTCTTATCTAGAGGAATCACGACGAAGAAGTTCAGAACCCTTCACATGCATATGGCTTTTAATCTTACTTTGAGTGATTGTTTGCATCATATCATTTTTATTTTGCATTAGATTTTGAATTGATTAGCCTTATACCTATTCATCCCCCTCTAGGTGTAATTTCAATGGGACAGCGCGCGGCTCTAGAAGAGCCACGAAAATGCGGCTTTTGCCGCGTTTTCGCGGCAGTACGGACACGGCCGCGCCCGTACTTTGGCCAAGGTTTGCCCCCTGGCCCCCTTCCCCTGGTGCCTATAAATACCCCCGTGGGGTTCTTCAGTTGGAGATAGGCAGAGCTTAGTGTAGTTTCTTCTATGTTGTAGTTTAGGGTAGTTTAGTTTAGGTTAGTTCTTCTTCTCCTTTTGTATTTTCTATTTCTTTTAGATCTTGTAATAGGAGAGAGAGTGATACATGGTGAGGAAGTAAGAGTGCTTGTAATAGAAGGTGACAATCAATGAAAGGTGCTCTCTTACCCTATCTTTGTTTTCTTCTCTCTAACTCTTTTTATATGTGTAGCTAACTTTTGTCTTATGGTAACTAACTACTAACCACTAACTAGTCTAACTTCTTATTTGATAATTCACATGAATCTAATAGCCTCTATTTGGCCTTGCTCTTGCAAGAGCCATTGATGGCTCATGATGATGGATCTAACACTCTAACATCTAAATCTCTAACAAGCTAACATTATTTTATTTCATGCTTGCTCTTATTGAGTTTTGATGATTTAAGTGTAGCTTGCACTTGTTGGTTGAATTTGAATGTGAAAGTTGACATATGAGCCATGCTTTATAAAGCTCTTGAACCGAGGATTAGTGAGGGCTAATGATACATGTGAGACAACTATCACTAAGAGGTTAGCATGTTAGTGGAGTCATTAGTATTTAGTAGCCATGGGTTTTCTTTCTTTTTCACTTTGTTTTAGAAATATTCCAAAAACCACAAATATATTGTTTTCTATGTTTCCCACTTCTTTATGTTTCACTGAACTTCTCTTTTCACTCTTTGTTTTCTTTTTTTTTTTTTTCAAGTATTGAAGAACTTTTAACACACATGTGAACATTCCGGTAAAGCTTCTATCGCCTCTCGTCCTTGTGAATTCGACTCGTTTTAGCCTCTATGCTATAACAGAAGTATCGAGGAAGCCAAAACACACACATTTTAAATATCGATTTCAAAACATACACTTTTGTGCGTAGTTTTTTCCCGATCACTCAGCGTAGAATGATCCGTGAACACAATTGTTCTGGATCTGAGTAGGTATTGTCTAAAATTTTCCAATGCAAAGACTACAGCTAAAACTCTTTTT
The DNA here is from genome assembly GCA_038442645.1 of Agave tequilana. Classification (NCBI taxonomy): domain Eukaryota; kingdom Viridiplantae; phylum Streptophyta; class Magnoliopsida; order Asparagales; family Asparagaceae; genus Agave; species Agave tequilana. The sequence continues at coordinate 46,844 of JAVJIF010008708.1, forward strand.
CAGTTGTAGTGTGGTTGAGTTGTGCGCCATTCAAAGTTTTACTCGCCTAATAAATCACATACTATCTATTATCAATGCGTTGTCCTAAAATAACACCGATAGCAAAGTCAGAGGCATCACACATGATTTCAAATAGTTTTGTCCAATCAGACGCAGAAATGATTGGAGCAAAAGATAAGTTCTTGTTATAATTTTTTCATGCTTTCAGACATCCATCGTCACAATAGAAGGGCAATCCTTTGCTAATAGATTCGCCAATGTCTAGTAATCTTGCTAAACTCTTTGATGAATCTTCTATCGAATCTGACATTCCCTAGAAGATCTGAGGTCTTTTATGCATTTTAGCTCAGGGAGTTTTGCAATCGCCTCTACTTTTGCCTTATCAACCTCAATTCCTTGGCTGGAAATTTTGTGCCCTAGAACGATTCCCTTTTTGATCATAATATGACATTTTTCCCAATTTAGTGTCAAGTTTTTCTCCATGCATCGTTTAAGGACTAATTCTAGATGATGCAAGCATTGGTATAAAGAATCTCCATGAATTGAGAAATCGTCCATGAATATTTCCAGAAAACGTTCAACAATGTCTGAGAACAAGTTAAGCATGCAACGTTGAAATATTGTTGGGGCGTTACATAATCCAAATGACATTCTACAGTATGTAAATGTCCTAAATGAACAGGTGAATGTTGTTTTTTCTTGATCTTTCGGGGCAATCGTGATTTGGTTGACCCAGAATATCCATCTAAGAAATAATAGTATGCATGCCCAGCCAGTTTTTTCAACATTTAATCAACGAATGAAATAGGAAAGTGGTCATTACAAGTGGCAGAATTTAATTTACGGTAATCAATGCAGACTTGAATCTTCATGGGAAGACGTATTTGCACTAATTCTTTTTTCTCATTTTCCATTACTGTGAAACCAGCCTTTTTGGGCACAACGTGGACCGACCTAACCCACTGACTATTAGATATGGGATTGATTACCCCATTGTCTAATAACTTGAGTATTTCTAGTCGAATGGTTTCTCGCTGTGGTTTATGTTTTGATTTAGCCTCTTCAATCAAATGGATACGGTGTTGAATAATTGATGAGCTAAGTCCTCTGGTGTCAGCCATTGTCCATCCAATGGCTTCTTTGTTTATCCCTCAACACGACAAGAAGATCCTCTTCTTGTTCTTTGTTAAGTGAGAACTGATGATCACCAGAAAAGCTTCCTTCTCTCCCAATACATGTACTTGAGGTGATAGAGAAGAACTGTGAATTCATAGGAAAAAATTTTGTTCAATAAGAGGTAAATCTAGTGGTTCAAGACTCAAAGTAGTTGGAATTGTGGTTGTGGCCCATTCTACCGCAAAATCTACAATTTGAAGAAGATTGAAGTCATCCGGCTCCAATTCAAACTCATATTCAGGTTCATATTCTAGTTCCCCTTCATGCTCACTTGTTAAGCCTTCTATCAAATTCACTTCAAAAGTTTGGTGTTCAGGGTCCCGAGGTTGTTTTCCTAGATGGAAAACATTTACCTCTTTGGTCATATTTTCAAATGTTAAACGCATTGAACCATTCTCCAGTTTATTATTGCATTTTCTGTAGCAAGGAATGGTCATCCTAGAATGACTAGAGTTTGGAGTCTTGGATTCAGAACGGGTTGTGTTTTCAGAATGATGAAGTCCACGGGGTAGATAAAATCCCCGAATCGAATGAGAATATCAATTATATCTCCCTTGGGACCTTCACTGATCGGTCAACTAATTGAATTGTTACTCCTATTGGACGAAGATCACCCAACCCGAGCTGTTGATACAAGAAAAAGGGGAGCAAGTTGATACTTGCTCCCAAATCAAGTAATGCCATATTGATTGTGGTCTGTCCTATGGTACATGCAATGGTTGGACACCCAAAGTCTTTGTATTTAACAGGAATGGGCTCGGACAATAATTCATTGATGTTTGTGGCTAGGAAGACCTTTTTAGGGACATTGTTTTTTTTTTTCCTTGGTGCACATGTCTTTCAAAAATTTTGCATATGAAGGCTCTTGTTGTATGGCATCAAGAAGTGAAACATTGATTTTTACTTGATTGAACATTTTTAAAATCTTTTCATTTGTGCATTAGATTTATTACTTTTTAGCCTATTCGGGAAAGATACTACAGGCTTATGCACATCTTCAGCTAACTTTTCCTTTTCCTTTTCTCCATTTTTGAAGTGTTTGGTTTGGAGTTTATGGATGTAAAAGCTTCATTTGAGTTGGATTTTGGTTGAGTGGTGACTGATGGTGAAGAAACTTGGTTCTCCACTTATTTTCCTAATCTTAAGACATGGACAACATTGTATTGATTTGGTTAAGCATCTTGGAACTCATGGATTGAGAAAGAGTTCTTAGGATTATGCAATGGTTAGCTTGGTAATTCTATCTTTTGTCTTTCACTAAGTGAATTAGCCAATTGACTAATCTGAGCTCTAACCTAATGATGGCATGATTATAGTTGTTCATCATTAATGCTTGAGTTTTGGACAAGTTTTCCAAGGCTTTCTCCAGATCAGTCATTTTTCGTTCTAAAAGAGGATTTTTAAGATAAACAAAAAAGATTAGAAAGATAATTGGATCTTGGTGTTGGAAATTTGGCTAAAAGTTAGGCTAGAAATTTGATTGAAAATTTGGTTGGAAAATTGGTTAAAAGTTGGGTTGATAGTTATGAGCAGAAATTGATTGTGAAAGTTTGGTATGTGTTGCTCATGACTGTTTTGACTCCATGAAAAATTGGGATGATTCCTCCATTCGGATTGTAAGTTTTAGAGTATGGATTGTTATTTGATATGGCAAAGGCTTCATTCATATTGTTTGGTAACATTTGTTGAATTAGGTAAACTGGACACTCTTTAAAGACATGGTTCAATGCATGACAATAAGTGCAACCTGGATTTGTCATTTGGGTTGGGTTGACTTGGTTTACCATGCCTTATTCCTCTCTTCTGAAAGTTGTAATCTTTTCATCAGGTGGGTAATTTTAGCTTCTGCAGATATAGAGGATTCTATTGAGTGGAGTCCAGCTTTGGAAGTTGTTGGATTTTGATTTTTAAACTTATCTGAACAAGATTCCCACTGGATTATTTTGAGCTAAGTATTCATATAAATCCCATCCCTAATCCTCGTCTTTCTTTAAGAATTCTCCTTGACACACTGTTTCAAGGAGAGTTCTTGTGGGGTAATCAAGACCGTCATAGAGAATCTGGCACTACCGCCATTTCTCTACGTCATGATGTGGACACTGGGCAAGTAAGTCCTTAAAGTGCTCAAAGTATTTTCAAAACAGTTCATTAGGCTCCTATTTAAACAGTATGATATTTTTCAGGATGAAAGCGGTCTTATGGATTGGGTAAAAATTTTCAAAAAAACTTTTACAAAATCGTCCCAAGATGAAATTGAACCAACCGCTAGACTATAAAGTCACTTCTTTTCTAGGTCCTTAAGTGAAAATGGGATGAATTGGAGTCTAGCTGCATCTTCACCTAGCTGGGGGATTCTCATAATCAAGTACACTTATTCAAATTCTCTTATAAAGAAGTATGCATCCTCAGATTTCATGCCATGGAATTTCGAGAGAGTGTTTATGAATTGCGATTTCAGTTCAAAGTTGTTACCATTTGCTTCTGGTAACTAAATGCATGAAGGAAGTGATGTCTTAATAGGGTAGAATTTATCATAAAGTGATATGTAATTGGCCGTGATTGAAAGTGAATCTTCGGTAGTATAGGTGCTTGCAAAGTATTTCTAACTAGTCGTGATGTTGTTGGGTCCCTTGACCATACTTGCATGCAAAGTTACACTACAAACAACGTTCAAACAACACTCAAATGAAAAAGGAAAATAACAAACAAGAAAAAGAAAAGCAAACTCCAAGCTTAGTCTAAGGTTCCTAGATCTAGACGACTTCTAACTGGGCGATTACCCGGGGGAGGTTGTTATATGAATCCGACCACAAGTTAATCAACTAGGTAGGGGTAAATTACGATGGGAGGTATCGTGTGTAAGCAATAGGCCTCAATTATGTCAAACCATGGTATCTTCGAGGCTTAACCTCTTAATCTCCAACCTTAAACACCGATTTCTCAAGAGTATGATTCTTACAAGAAACACCCTCGGTCAATCTCCTAATGAGTCTGGATGTTTCTAGGGGCCAATGTCTAGGAAATTTTAAATTAGGCTTGGGATTGTGAGTGCTTGGAAGATTATTTTTGGGTTAAGAAAGGGTAATGACTTTCCCACCGTATCTTGTTTATTTGGATGTTGCCCTTAAAATCGATTTTGTGCAAGTGTATAAGATATTCTAACAAGATACACTCAAAAAGAATAAATCAGCCAAGGAGTTGATCCAATTCTATATGCAATGCTTACGTACCTTACTCCAGCACTCTTTAACAGTAATTTAAATGAATCGTAAAGACACGTCCTCTAGATGCAAGAGTCTAAACCGATTTTTAAATTTGCAACAAGCGTTTTACTATTGGTTTATTAACAGTATACTGGTGATGGCATACAAGAAAATTAATACTTGCAGAAAGATAATTTTTGCAAAGCCAGCAACCCATAAAAAAGATTGTGAATAGTTTACTCAAAACTGCTGCGAAAATGCGACAAAAGACGTGTTTTCACGGCAGAATTGAGGGTACTTGTTTCCGCTTTCAAGAGCAGAGGCCCAAATCACTTATATGTTTCTGTTGTTCTTGATTTCTTGATTCCAAAACTTGTAACCTGAAATAGAGAAGAGATCGTTTAGCTCAAAAATAAGAGAATACTGTTACCCCTCCCCGGTAACGGCACCAAAATTTTTGTTAGAAGGGAATAGTACACAAAAACGGGTGAAATTGTAAGTGAATTATGTTCTTAAAAAGGTGCTACTATTCCCTCAAAACAACCGTTATAACTAAGAAGCTAAACGACTCGTATCCACAAAAGGGGGAGCGATGGAAGCTTCAGTTTTCTTGTTTTTCTTAAAGTTCCTTCTTTGTTTCAAAAGAATGAAAAAATAGAAGAGGAGAATTGTGTTGATGGTATGTGAAAACAAAGCAAATGGTTGGTTTGTGAAAATGTAAAGTGAAAACAAAATGCTAAGGAAGTAGATGTGAAGGGTAGAAAACAAGTTGTGAAAAAAGAAAGGAAAATGATTTTGAAAAAAAAACTTCAAAAATGAAAGGAGTTTTGCTTAAAGAAAAATTTAAGAAGGAAACAAGTTTTAAAAAGAAGCTTTGAAGAAAAGATCTTAGAAAGCAAAATTTGAAAGAGGGAAAAGTAGATTTTTATTTTTAGATGGTAAAAATACATGGCTAACCTCCTACCAATGAATCCCACTGACCACTTTCTTAATGATAGAGCCTTACAATGGATCCTTAGCCTTCACCACTTTTGTGCTGTAAGAACTTGTCATGTGGATAACAAATAAAAGTTCTTTCGCCATCACCTTGTGTTACACAGTGAAAACTCGAAGGTCACCCCATCAAGATCCATTTTAAGGCGAGAATGGGGTGAATTACAAGTGCACGATGGGTATCGGCAAGGATGAATAGGTATTCTCTAATTCATCAAACAAAGTAAGGTTAGTACATCAATAAATCATCTAAAACACATTGTTAAGTATGAAATATAAAAAAAAGCTTACATGTTAGTATGTTAGAACCCTTCATCGTTAACCATCCATAGCTCTTACTTACACAAGGCTCATTGAGAGGCCTATTGATTCATGTGGGTTATCAATCAAATAGTTAGAGGTTAGTGGGTTAGTAGTTAGTTAGCCATGCCAATGAAGAAGTTATCTATTCATAGCAAGAAAAAGTAAGAAAGTAGTCATTCCACACTATTTGCAAGGAAGAAAAAACTTGTAAAAACAATAAGAAAATTAGAGGAGGAAGAAGAAGTAGCTTGTATTGATTGCCGTTGGTCAATTATATAGAACTCTCTCTATTTTCTGGACTAATAAGGAGAAAAGAAAATTACACAAGAATTCTAAGGAAAATCCTAAAGAAATTCCTAAAAATCTTCTCTAACTTTGTGTTACTCACCCTCTCGCAGAACCAGAAGGGTATTTATAACATCAAAACCCTTGAGCCAACCAATCACAACCATAGAAGAAAGCGATGCATCAACAGTCAGGGATTTGCCACGGAAACGTGGCCAGAGCCGCGTTTTCATGGTAGAATCTCGGCCGTTACGCGAGCGTCTGTTCTGATAGTCAAGCTCTATCCAGGTGTCCTTTAGATGCTTCTTATTCTCTCTGAATCTGGTTCGTTACAGAACTGGGCTTCATGGATTAGGCTTTAAATAATCTTCATTAAATCCCAATTAAATTAGGATTTTGAGCCTTCTTCTCCATTAAATTATGGAGCTAAAAATTAAGAGAAAATTCATTAGAAACTAGCATTTTATTAACATATAAATGGGAAAATATGATATAAATAATGCAAAATGAATACTAATCAGTGATCGTGACAACTTCTTCGCTTGGGGATTTGTAAAAGCAACTTGTTAGAGGTGTGATGTTAACTTGACAGGATTCATTTACTATTAGAGGTGTTTGAACATAACATCAATTTGAGTGGACCTGTCATTCTATTGAAGAGAATGACAAGTGAAGTTTGATCTTCTGGAGATATTAGAAAGATTTGCCATGGATATTTAAAAAAATTTATTGTCAGTGATGTGAACTTTAAGTATGATAGTTCTGATCTGCAATTCATTTCTTTGAGGACATGAATACAGTCTTTTATAATCCTACCATTTCATGCATGAGAATTAGTAAAGAACTTTGGTTAGAAAAGCGAGATCAGGTCTCATAGAATTTTTAGAAAATTCTCACCTATCAATGGGTTTGGTATGCCTTTACCAACTACCGTTTGTGTTAGGTTAGCCATGCTATTCCTCTCAATATGATGAATTGTTGAGGATTTTTTTCATTGGGCTTAAAAGCCAACTTTTTTCCCTATGCTTGGCCATTATAGGCGTATGATCATTTTGTTACTTTATGAAATTTAGTGGGGATGTTGATTAGAAACAAATATTCCTCATGGAATCTTTTCTAATGTCTTTAATGTTGACACCATACAACATTGTCTCCTGATGTTCAATTGGATTGACTTTGAAGGGATACTTAATGATCAGAGGTGTAGTGTTAACTTGATCATGGATAATATTTCTCTAAGAATTTACCATTGATCAGCATCATAAGCGTACCACCATTCAGATTTGATAGGCGATATGCTCTATTTGAGTAGACTAGTTTTACTATAAATGGTCCTTCTCATTAAAGTTAGAATTTTCCTTTTGACTTATGTATCATGATCATAGGTCATCTGACAGCCAAGACCACATCTCTCTTCTAAAAAATTCTCTGTCTGACCTTTTTGTTGAAGAACTTTGAGATTCGAGCTTGATAATGCTCAATATGCTGTTGAGCCTATAACCGCTACTCGTCTAGTGTTTCAAGCTCTTTGAGACATAACCAATGGTTATCTTCATCAATTATCTTGGTTTCCATAGCAACACGCAGTGTTGGTATCTGAATCTCGAAGGGTATAACTGCCACGCCCATACACTAGAGAAAAAGGCGTATTGCTTGTTGGGGTTTAGACCATCGTTCAATAGGCCCAAAGATATTCGCTAAACTTCTCGTTCCAATCTCATTTGCTTGCGGAGATGAACTTTTTGAGGAGCTTGATGATTGTCTTATTGAGTGCTTCTGCTAACTCATTGGCGAGCAGTCGAGGCGATATTCTGAGTTCGGTATTTATCACAAAATGGATAGAATGATTGGCTCGCAAATTGAGGATCGTTATCATGGATGATCCTTTGGGGGACACCGAATCGAGAAATGACATGCTGTTTGATGAGTTAATAATGTTAGCCATTTTAACTTCAGTAAGCGATACAACTTCTGCCCACTTTAAAAAATAATCAGTTATCGCAAGGATGAATCATAACCTCTACCTGAGGGAGGACTAATTGGTTCTATTACATCAATTTTTCAAGCTTCGAATGGCCATGCTGTGACTATGTGAAGTAGCTCTGGGGGTTGGTATATAAAATCTGCAAGGATTTGACAAGCCTTACACCTTTTTACATATTTGGCTGCATCAGCGATCATAGTCGGCGAATAATAGTTGAGTCGGTGCAGTCAGTCCTTGAGCTTCAGACCTAGTTGATGAGTTCCACATATACCATCGTCAGCCTCTTTAATTATTACTTCTCCTTCTGAATTGGATAGAAATGAAGAAGTATACCGTCGAATGAATGGCGGTATAACATCTTTACCACTGCATCATAATAGAGCTGAGTGGATCTTCGTCACACAGACACCGCTTCCCTGGGGTCATCAGGGAATATGCCATATGAGGCATAGTCAATGATCGGGAATTCCAGTCCCTTGGTTTGAAGTTTGTCGAGGTTGTATAAACTTCACTAAACTATAAACCGTACTTCATACAGAAGAGATGATGAGTAGCCACCGTGAGACGGTAAGTAGTATCAGTGGGTAAAGCCAATGTAGTTGCTAGCACAATTATAGCATCTGTCTTTGTATTTTGGATGCGAAATACATGACTGATATAGAAGCCATCAAATAGTCAACCAACTTAATGGCTGCATGATGATAAGGTATTAGATCTTCATGACGGACCTTATATTCACCCTTGACCTGATTGATGAGCAATTTGGATTCACCATAAGTTTCAAGGTACCTACCCCCATTTGTTGGGCGAGCTGGAGGCCATGAGCAAGGCATTGTACTTGACTATGTTGTTGGAGCAAGCTTCTGTTAGTGAGAATGCACGACGAAGGATATGATTCTTAGGTGAGACAATATCTCCCCCACGCCAGTAATAATCTTACCTCTTGAGCCGATTCTTGATGCACCATCAAAGAACATTTGTCATACATCATCGCTTAAAGTCATGTTGGCTTTGATAACTTCATCCAGGATATCTTCATGTAGCTTTGAAGTCTCTAGAATAGGATGAGCTGCTAAGAAGTCTGCAAGAGCTTTGCCCTTGATGGTCTTCTAGGGTACGAAGGTCATATTATATAAGGACATCAGTATAACCCAATTATCCAATCTGAAGTTCAGAGAACCTGGCTTTGTCATAATAATCCATAGAGGATTGACTCTTGAAATGACATGAATGGTCTGCCCGATCAAGTAATTTCGTATCTTCTGGAAGGTGAAAATGAGAGCAAGGCACTCTTTTTTGACTGGGTTGTAGTGACTTTCAGCCCCAATCAAAGTTCTATTGAGATAATAGATGGCTTGCTTGGCACCTTCATCATTCTTCTGTGCGAGCAGAGCACCTAAACAATAGTCCATGGCTCTTATATAGAGTAAAAATAGTTTTCCTAAAATAGGAGATGCCAGGACCGGAGGCTTAGTGATGTATTCTTTGATATCCTCAAAAGCTTTTTGACAAGCATCATCCCAGACAAAAGATATGCCCTTCTTCATTAGCTGTGTAAATGGATGACAATGACCTGACAGATCTACGATGAATCTATGGATGTAGGCTAGCCTGCCTTGCAGACCTCTGAGTTCTTTGAGATTCTTTGGAGGCTGCATATCATGGATGGCTTTGATCTTGTCAGGGTCAAGATGAATTCATTTGGATGTGACAATGAATCTAAAAAATTTGCCACTTAAAACTCCCAAGAAAGACTTTATCGGTTCATCTTCAGCTAGTGAGCCTGTATGAGATCGAACATCATTCTCAAATCATGGAGATGGTTGTTCGTATCATGAATTTTGATTGCAATATTGTCGATATAACACTCCACTATCTTTCATAGGTGATCACGGAAGATCGTGCTCATTGCACGTTGGTAGGTTGGGCCCTCGTTCTTTAAGCTAAACAACATTACCGTATCGCAAAACACACCCTATGATATTCAGAATTGTGTATACTTTTTATCATCCGGGTACATCTTAATTAAATTGTACCTTGAAAAGCCATTCATAAAAGGCATCATTTCGAAACCACATGTATTGTCCATCATGACATCAATGATTAGGTAACGAATTAGGACAGATTATATTAAGATCACGAAAGTCAATACAGACTCGGATCTTTTAATTCTTTTTAAAGATGGGTACAATGTTAACAACCCAATCTGGGTGCTGTTCTTCTCAAATGAAGTCACTTCGATGAGTTTTTGAATTTCAGCTTCAATTGCCTCGATGACGTCAGGTCAGAACCGTTGTTGCTGTTATTTGACCAGCTTAGCATCCGGCTTGATATTGAGATGATGTATGGCCACCTGAGGATCGAGACCAGGCATGTCTTCGTAGCTCTAAGCAAAGACGTCTAAATAATCTTTTATAAGGGATATAAGGTCTTGCTTCTCCGTCGGCAACAACTTTCACTTATAGAGATGAGCTTCAGGTGTGTTTGATCACCCACATCAATTTGGATTACTTTATCCTTGTAGGAGGGTTGCATTGTTCAAATGCTTCTCCCATTGAAGATCAAGTTATTGAGCCCAGGGATCGGTGTCGAATGGTTCAACATCCACTCCTTCCACCTAACTGGTAGATATCAGTTGGCGAAGAGTTTCTTAAAGGCAACCCCCACACTTATGTCAGATTCCTAATCTGATAAGTCAGAGGAATATGATGGTAGAGACTTTTTAGATTCTGAATTAGATTGAACAGATGAGGCAACATGCCCCAACCCCTTACGAGTCTGATTGTAGTAGTTGACATGCTTTTCTTTCAGTATGAAAGGTTGTAAAGGAATGTCATCCCTTTTCGAAATTCAAGCCCCATGACGTAAGTCATATTCTATTTCTTTCATCATATGGTGCACCGGTCGTGCATAGTGAAAGAACTATAGGGGCTCCAAATCTTTATCTGAATCGTTGGATGTAGTAATCCAATGCCAGACTTTGCCAAATATGATTGACGATTGATCCTTTTTAGAAGGTGACAGATCCATCATTCTCCTCTATGTGCATGCATGTCGTTAAATTAGAAGAGGCATGTGTAGAGGACTCATGTCAATAGTACTATTTGCATAATCGCAAGACAAAAAAATAGTCAAAATTGACATTTTCATTAAGGACCCATTCATGATCATTATCAGCAGAATTATTACAATCAGGATCATTAAGATATGCTATAATTAGTTCTTCATCAAAAAAACCTCTAGATCATCTTCTGATTCTGAGTCTACTTTGTTGCCGCTATTGATATCATCTGACAATGTTTTCTCACCACTTTGCCATTCTCTTTATAAAGTAGAGAATCAATGAAGTAGTTCTCCAATCCTTTTAACAGCTGTATTTCAACAAACACCGTCCTCTGAGCAAGATATTGTAGGATGTATCAGCGTCAATGACGTAACACGTCACTTCTGATTTCAAGTCTCCAATTGGGCACCAAAGACGAATATTGTCCAGAGGATGACTGCTCTCGGTGTTGAAGCTATATATGATCGTAGTCATAGTTGACAACCTGCTCAGAGGTATACCGAGAAAATAAAGAAGTCTTTTGGGGATGATGCTTAGAGCATACCCCAGATCGTCCTGTGTTCTTTCGATGTGTGTGGATCCAATGTACCCTGTGTAGTACAAGGGTTTGTCATGTCAGTTGTCCTTAAGGAGCATGTCTTTAGGAGTGAAGGTGATGAATGGTACTTACTGTTGTACTATATGGCATTGGGGACATGAAGTTCCCTCTTCTTTTGTAGGGATTGACACTTGTATCAGAAATGATTTCGAATCACCAAGCGCCTTCCTAAGTGCCTCTCTCATTTTCTTCGAGAGGCCAACTAGCTCGTACAGGGTAATATAAGCTGGAATATTGGCCAATTGCGCCAATATGTCAAAATAAAATGAGCATTGAGTTCTCAAGAAGAATTCTTCAAGGATTGATCAAAGCGAATTTCCTTCTGCTTCTCTTTTTCCTTAGGTACTTGGACTGGATAGGTGCAGCATTTTCAGATGTTGTTGGTGATTGTGCCCTATCGAGTATCTGATCGTACTATCACAGGTACTTTTTACTAGAGCGTGTGCTCACCTGCTGCGAGGTAGCAGGCTGTGTTGTTAAGGCAAGATCCTCTCCTTCTGAGTCATTGAGAGAGGCTACAATCACAGAGTCGTCATCTGTTGTGAGAGAGATGACATTGCATGACTTGCCTTTGAGCTTGGGTTTGCTAGTTTCCTATTGCTTTTCTTTGATGATATCTGAGTGGACCCACATGATCTCTCCAGATTCTGTCATCATCAGAATGAGTCCCTTAGCTTTCTGCGTTTCAGCTATTGGATTGATGACGTCCAATCTGGCTTTAGAGACTGGGACCAATTCATCTTGGATAGTCATCTTCAGAAAGGTCCCAAAATTAAGAGTCACCATGTTGGTGGTGACTTTCTTTTGTTCTAACTTGAGAGTCAGAACTCTAGCATCTCCCAATGCTTGGATCTTGTCCTTGAGGACAAAGCATCTGCTAGTAAGGTGATGCATCAAGCTATGGTAGAGGCAGTAGTTAGGATCATTTGTACACGCCACTTCAATAGGTCACCGAACTTCAGGTAACTTAAACTTGTTACCCTTGTGAAGCAAGTGGAAGATTGTTACCACCTGCTCGTCTTTGCAGGAGTACACCTTTGGCAGGAATTTGAACTCTTGATTGCCATTGGTGCCGCTCTTTTGCTTTGGTTGAGCTGCCCCTGATAGTTCAACGGCCATGGTTTCCTTCCCTTTTAGGAAGATTGGGCTACATCATGCCCCTTGATATTAAACCCCCACTTGTTCTTGGGCATTGAGGGTTTAAACTTCTTAGCCAATTTCTCAACTATCTCAGCTTGCTTTACAAGCTCCTTCCATGTATGGGCTATAACTGCTCTCATACGTATTTCAACTTTGTCGAGAAAATTATACCAGTATGTCTAGAGCAATATGGGTAATGGCATGCCAGCGGGGCTGATCGGCAAAAAGCAAGCACTAAAATAAGAGAAGGAAGTGTGGGTTGATATTACTGCTTTTGCGATTCTTCCATAGTAGCGAAGTGGCTATACGGGTCGTATCACCACAAGGAGGGAGAGTGATGGAAGCTTGATGCGGCTTCAAAGTTCAAGAAGAAAGAAAGTTCTTTGTTTCAAAATAAAGAATTGAAAAGTGAAAACAAGTTATGTGAAGAATTGTTGGAAAATATTTTGGTGGTTTGTAAAAGTGGATTTTTTTCTTAGTTGTAAAAACGCATGGCTAACTCTCTACTAAGTGCTCCCACTAATTTCTAACTTTTTGAAGATAGCCTCACGATGGATCATAGGCAACCATAAACCTTGTGCATTGGAACTATTCACGTGGAAATCGAGTGAAAGTTCATCCTAAAACTTAGCTTTACACGGCAAAAACTCAGACATTCCCTTATCAAAATCCGATAGAAGGCGAGAATAAGGGAAGACTCGAGTGCACTATTGGTATCGGCAAAATTAAAAGGAAAAGTCTCTAAATTACAATAACAAGGAAAGTACACAACTCATAGATCATCAAAAACTCATTAAGCATGAAGTATAAGAAATTAAATACTTGTAGGTAAATTAGAGTTAGAACCCTCGTCTTAAGATGCCATAGCTCTTGTTTGCACAAGGCTTATTTGACACTATTGACTGATTTAGGTTATCAATCAAGTGTTTGAAATTAGTGGGTTAGTAGTTAGTTAGCCATGCTAAGGAAAAGTTAGTTAGCCATAAAAGTAAAAGAAACAACAAAGGAAAGAAGTTGAGAGGAAGGGAGTTACACTACAACAAGAAAGTAAAAGTCAAATGAAAGCACAAGTAAATTGAAAGAAGGAAGAGAAGTAGTACTTGTATTAGCTTATCACCCTTCAAATATAACGCTTACACACTCTCTCTCTTTCACTCTAATGGCTAAAATAAAAACTAGAAGAAGAAAACTAAAGCAACTATAATTCCTAGCAACAAACATAAATTACAACTCTATTCTCTGGATCTGCTTCAACTAAAGACCCCTGGGGGTATTTATAGGCACCAGGGGAAAGGGGGCCATGTGGGTGACCCGTGGCCCAAAGCGCAGGAGCGCGCGTGCCCAAAGGGCCGCGAAAACGCGGCCAGGGTCGCGTTTTCTGCGGCCCTGCTAGGGCGCGCGTGCCTGGCTTCGGGCAGCGCGTCGCCTAGTCTGTCTTCTGACGCTTTGATCTTCTGGATTTGCGATTTGATGCCCTGGACTGGCAAAATCTTCACTCTAAAGTCAATGGCTACTTGGTAGGCTTTTAATCACCAATTAAATGGTGATTTAGGTCTTTTCTTCATTTGCACACCATGGACCTAGGATCAAGCAAGCAAGGTTTTATTAGCAAAATTTTACATGAAATAAATATGAGAATGTGATGAAAATTATGCAAAATTAGAGACTAATCACACCCTGACACTTATCTTTTTGCTCGTCCCGAGCAAAACAAAAATAAGAAAATTATTATACCACTTTCGCAGGTCACGCGATTGCACTGAGTATGTGCAACAAGCCTTTAAACCTCTAGGTTTCCCCTAAAGGAGGAGTGTTGTCTCCTGAGGATTTTTAGCGAATTGCACCCACAAAATCCAGTAAGTAAAGAAAAGTAGTTAGTTGATAGAAAAATTTTGTCATGAAAAAGAACTTTCAATCATCTAAGTAAAAATGACCCAATGATATGAGAATTAGGTTTAACTCTCATAAGTCCTCTTATACTTTAGCCTTCATAAAAGAAGAAACTATGATTTTTCTTTAAATTTAGAAAGGATCTTGTACTTCTAACTCATTCTTTATTTTGCTTTAGATAGATATGTATAACGTGTAAGTGTGATGTGCTTGGGTTTTTTCAACTTAACTTTGAATATCATTTAATTTTATTAATATTTACTTATTATTCTTGGTTCCATTAGGCTTTCTACTTCACTTATGTAACACATATCAAACCGATGACTCCCAAACCAGATGGTCTTAGGGCACCAGGTGGAAAAACACCCTTCAGGTCAAATATGCAAGTGGAGTAGGCCACGAAATAAAGATTTTTTTATATATTATTATATATAGAATTTTTTTTTGGCATGAGTAATCATGCTTCTTGAGGCACAATTATCCAGCTTTTTTTTCAGCGTTGTGTCTCTAAATCCCAAGCATGTGTGTGTGGGTTATGCATATTCTACTAAGGCTAAATAAAGGTATGAGTTATTTTCCTTATCCCTTTAACTTTTTAGTCAAACCAATCTTTCTTGTTTATTTAGGCAAAAATAAAGATTCATTAATAAGGTTCCCATAATTCCTACAATCATTTGGTATATTTATAAAGAGTATGAAATTTCTTTTCAATCTAGAGATTTTTTTTTTAAAAAAGGAGAGAAGTAAAAGGAAAAAGAAAAGTATTAGCAGAACCCCACCACACACCTATCTAATGCATTGTCCTCAATGAATGCATATGTAAATGTAAATGCAATAAATAGGGTGAAGAAATGATGTCACCGTCTTCGTGGACTCGGGCCGGCCAAGCGCGAATAGGCTAAAGAAATATCAAAAAGAATGTAGAAGCAGTAAGCATATAAACAATTTTTTATTTATTTATTTGTTTTTTAGTTGTTGTGGGTAGGTGTATGACGGGGCAAAAAGAGTCAGCACACTCTCATCTAGAGTCATAGGCTCAATGGTCAAGAAGGGCTTCTGTCTTTGCCCGTTCACTTTGAATTCCGTGTTGTTTTTAGGGCTACAATAAGCACAACACCGTGTGAAAAACGATGCGCACGATGAACGGTCCAGACCAACGAGTTTTCAGCTTCCCCATGAAAATATGAAGTCTAGAGTTATACAGCAGAACTTTGTCTCCTAGAGCATGTGTTTCCGGGTTATGATCTGGTCATGAAAAAAATTAGTCCTACTTTTGGTGATCCGAGCATTCTCATAGGCTTCATTCCATATCTCCTCTAATTCTGTAATCTGCAGTCTCGTTAACTCACCGGCCTTGGTCAGATCAAAATTGAGTTGCTTAATGGCCCATAAGGCACAGTGTTCTAATTCGACTGACAGATGACAGGCTTTTTCGAATATGATTCTGTAAGGAGACATCCCCAGAACTGTCTAAAAACAGTGTGGTAAGCCCATAATGCATCATTGAGTTTGACTGACCAATCCTTTTGGTTTTGTCCGACAGTCTTTTCCAGAATGAGCTTGATTTGTCGGTTGGTGATTTCGACCTGCCCATTTGTCTGGGGATGATATGGAGTAGACAACTTGTGATTGATGAAATATTTCCGCATTAGAGTGTCAAAAACTCTGTTGCAGAAATGTGATCCATTATTACTAATTATCGCTCGAAGGGTGCCAAATTGGAGAAGATGTTCTCTTTAAGAAATTTGACTACCACTTTGTTGTCATTTTTTTTTTGGCACAGCTTCTACCTATTTAGAGATATAGTCCACAACAACCAAAATGAACTGGTTGCCGAAGGAATTGGGGAATGGCCCCTGAAATCGATACCCCAAACATCAAAAATTTCAACTTCCAGGATCGGGTTTAGGGGGATCATGTCTCTTCTTAAAATTTTTCCAATTTTCTGACAATTTGCGCATGACTTGCAAAAATGGTACGAGTCTTTGAACAAAGTGGTCCAGTAGAACCCACTTTGTAGAACCTTCTCTGCAGTCTTCAGGGACCGAAGTGTCCTCCGCATGCAAGGTCATGGCAAAAGCTGAGCACACTCCTCTGTTCCTCCTCTGGTATGCATCGTCTAATAATTTGGTCAGGACAATACTTAAAAAGATACGGTTCTTCTCAGAAGAAGTACCTTACTTGGGCAAAGAAGTGGTATTGGTCTTGCTTTGTCCAGTTAGCGGGTAATTGTCCAGTGGCCAGGTAATTAACAATGTCCGCATACCAGGGTTCCTTGAGAATGGCCAAGATGTGCTCGTCTGGGAAATCCTCGTTGATCGGAGCTTGTATGATCGGTGCGTTCGGAATTCGTGAGAGATGATCAGCGACCACATTTTCTATACCTCGTTTATCTCAAATTTCCAAGTCAAATTCTTGAAGCAAAAGGATCCACCGAATCAATTGGGCTTTTGCTTCCTTTTTGGTCATGAGATATTTTAGAGCCGAGTGATCTGTGAAAATCATCATCTTCGAACCTAACAAGTAGGGCCGGAACTTCTCTAACGCAAAGACAACGGCCAAGAATTCATTCTCAGTCGTTGTATAATTCTGTTGGGCGTCATTCAAGGTCCTACTCGAATAGTAAATCACGTGCTGCCTATTATCGATGCGTTGTCCTAGAACAGTGCCGATAGCAAAATCAGATGCATCACACATGATTTCAAATGGTTGGGCCCAATTAGGAGCAGAAATGATAGGTGCAGAAATAAGTTCTTGCTTAAGCTTTCCCTATGACTTGAAACATTCGTCATTAAAATCGAAGGGCACGTCCTTAGCAAGCAGGTTAGTTAAGGGCCTAGCGATTTTGCTAAAATCCTTAATGAATTGTCGGTAGAACCCAGCATGCCCTAAAAAGGATCAAATATCCTAGATACTTTTGGGTGGTGGAAGCTTAGCAATCACTTCTACTTCAGCCTTGTCTACTTCTATGCCTCTCTTTGAAATCTCATGGCCCAAGACAATCCCTTGTCTCACCATGAAGTGACATTTTCCTAGTTTAGAGTTAGGTTCTTCTCCTTGCATCTTTACAGCACTAACTCTAGGTGATGAAGACACTGGTCAAATGAATCTCCGTAGATGGAGAAATCATCCATGAAAATCTCAAGAAGACATTCTATCATGTCGGAGAAAAGACTAAGCATGCACCGTTGGAATGTTGCGGGAGCATTGCACAATCCAAAGAGCATGCATCGGTAAGCGAAGGCTCCGAACGGGCAGGTGAACGTGGTCTTTTCCTAGTCTTCTATAGTAATGGGGATTTTATTGTATCCCGAGTACCCATCTAGGAAGCAGTAGCACTCATGTCCAGCCAATCGTTCCAGCTCTTGGTCAATGAAGGGTAGCGGGAAGTAGTCTTTACGGGTAGCTGCATTCAACTTCCTGTAGTCGATACAAACACGAAGCTTGGTAGTAGTCTTGTTTGTACCAACTCTTTTTCCTCATTTTCTACCACCGTAAAGCCAGTCTTCTTTGGGACCACATGAACAAGGCTAACCCATTGGCTATCAGAAATGGGATAAATGATCCCATTATCGAATAGTTTCAGAATTTCAGCCTTAACTGCCTCTTACATGAGAGGGTTAAGCCTGCGTTGTGGGTCCCTCCTAGGGGTTGCTTCATCGATTAAATGGATTCTATGTTGTACTATGGCTGGACTTATTCCCTTGATGTCCTTCATCGTCCATCCAATGGCTTCCATATGCCTTTTCAGAATAGACATTAAGCTTTCCTCTTGTTGCTCAGTCAGGTGGGATGCTATGATGACTGGTAAGGTGTCATTTCCACCAAGGTAGGCGTACTTGAGGTGTTCAGGCAAGGCTTTTAGCTCTAGGGAAGAAGTTGCTTCATTGGAGGCAATCTCTGGGTTTTCAATCCTATGATGAGGTACACTTGGGCTTGATGCCTAATCCACTGCTGAATCTACGATCTGGTCTAGATTAAAATCCTCAGCCTCCAGATCAAACTCTTCCTCAGTTTCTGTCTCCATGCTTTCCTCATGCTCACTGGTCAGGTTTTCAATAGAATTGACCTCAAATGTCTGATCATTGACATCCCTAGGTTGTCTTCCAAGATTGAAGACATTGACTTCCTTAATCATTTCTCCAAAAGTCAATCTCATGGACCCGTTTCTAAGTTGATAATGGCATTGGCTGTAGCAAGGAATGGGCGCCCTAAGATGACAGGAGTTTTTAACCTTGGATTGGACACAGGTTGGGTCTCAAGCACAATAAAGTCAACGGGGTAGATGAAATCCCCGACCCGGATAAGGATGTCTGTGATTTCCCTCTTCAGGATCTTCACAGATCGGTCAGCTAGCTGAATGGTGATTCGAGTTGGGCTTAGCTCGTCCAACCCTGGTATACTGAGAGAGGTAGCAAGTTGATACTTGCTCCCATGTCAAGAAGTGCTCTACTGATTTCGGTCTGTCCTATGGTGCAAGAAATGGTGGGACATCTGGGATCCTTGTATTTCACCAGAATGGGACCAGACAGAATTTCGCTTATATTAGTTGCCAAGAACACTTTCTTGGGCACATTGGTCTCTCCCTTCTTCGTACACATATCCTTAAGAAATTTGGCATAAGCCGGGACTTGTTGGATAGCGTCAAGAAGTGGCACATTCAATTTGACCTGATTGAACATCTCTAACATTTTCTCTATGCGCATATTCTTATTGTGATTCCTAAGCCTATTGGGAAAGGGTGCTACAGGCTTATGAACTTGTTCAGCAGTTTTGTTCTCGTCAGATGTTTGAGGAGCAGTTTGGGAGGAACTAGTAGAGGTGGAGGTTAGATTGAGATCAGGATGGACTGGACTTTTCTGTTGGTAGACCTGGTTATCTACCTTCTTTCCAGATCGCAGTGTATGAATAACATTACACTGGTTGATCGATGGATCCTGAATTTTATATGCTTGATTGGAGGTTTTTGGGTTAACTAGCGGCTAACTAGGCAAAGTACCCTTTGGTCTTTCACTTAAGGAGCTAGCTAATTGGCTCATCTGCATTTCCAATCTCGATATGGCCTATGAATGATTCTTCAGAGTTTGTGATTAGTCACATATTTTGCATATACATTGTCATCTTACCATACTTTTTAGCTAATAAATCCAATTAATAAGTCTTCTTTTTCTTTGTTAAATGTAGGCCCAATTGCTAAAAGAAAGGAAAGAGAAACAAGCCCAAAAGCCCTCCAAATTCTGACTTAATTCAGAATAAATTTGAAATCAAGGAATCAGGGCAAAATCTTGGCATATCAGAGAGGTTGAAAATCGGTTGAAAACAATCCTCCCAAATCGAGTGGTTGAAGCCAACAATCAAAGGCTGTTTTGTCAAATCCTGGAGTAGAAACGAGAAAACCAGAAGAAGATACAGGAGAATCACCAAACCAGGAGTGCTACCCAACTGGGTGTGGCCATCTGGCCACACCAGGGCAGCGAAAACGTGCCCTAGCCGCATTTTTGTGGCTCGGTTAAAGAGGTTGGGGGAGCGTTTGCTCCCCCAATCTTCATATGATTCCCCCCTCTTTTCCCTATAAATACCAGTTCCAACAGGGCAAAAAGGAGCGAAGACTAGGATTAGAATTTTGTTTATACTTTAAGGTTTAGGATCGTTGTTAGATAGTACAGAAGTTATCTTTTTGTTTTGCAATTTGTAGTTCAGTACAAATACTTGTGAGAGAGGAATTGAGTGCTTGTACTTGAAGATTGAAGTGACATCAATACAAGAATCAAGCTACTTTTTCTTCCACTCATTTTACGGTATGTCTTGCGTTATTTACTTGCATTTTTCTTTAACTTCCATGAGTAGCTAAATCGATTTTCTGGGCTCACTATTGTACCTCTCTCCAATTCTTCTTCTTTTCTGATTTTAATGAAATAGATCCAATGAATCATTTGCATGCCTAACTTAAAGCCTTTCTTCTTGAAAGTGTTCTTGAAGACACATAAGGATGGGTTTGAATTTTTAAACTCATATTTCTTTTAAGAACGTCTCTTGAACTTATTTTTATCTCATACTTGCTTCTTCGCGCTTGATGATTTAACATTAGATTCAAAACAGTTTCTTAAAGAAAAGAGTTAACTTTTCCGACCATCTTATATGCTTTACTTCAAACTTTCTAAAGTCAACCTTAAGTTTTGCCTATGATCAAGTTGAAGCACTAAGGATTTCAATAGAAGAATAAATGGTTGAGCAGTGAGAGAATGAGCCCAGATTGTCTTTTTTATTAAAATGAAGCAAACAATTTTCGAGATTTTTAAATCACCTTCTCCAAAGCCTTCTCTAAAGTTGCAATTTCTCTTTTAATCATCTCCTTCTTTCCATTCTCTTTTCCATTAAAAAACGAGCACAATTCTTTGTTACTAAATGAAACACTGAAAAGATTTCATCGCATTCCTCCTCGTGGACATGGCCCGTTAGCCACAAGCTACACGGTAAATTCTTAACTCTTTGATTGTTCTTTCATTTTATCAATCAATTTTTGGCGCCGTTGCCGGGGACGGTGTATTTATTTTTTAACAAGTTTGGTGTGTTGTTTCAGGGACTTGAAGATTCAGATCTAGCATTCGAGCTTTGCAAGAGAAGACTTGCAAATTCTGTGCCCCTACTCTCGAAAGTAGGAAACAGAATTTCAAGAAATTGCGTTGCAAAAGTTAAAAATTTCATTGGACTACTAAAACTCTTTTTTGCAGGACATATTGCTTGCAAAAAATTAAGTTTTTGTACGTTATATTCTTACTATTTCTGATATCCACCATCCGTATTTTAATCCAACAGTAATTTGAGTGATTGTTAATTGCTTAAAAAAATGTTTAGACTTGCATTCTAGGCATTTGTCTAATGACGTTTATTTTACAGTTACTGTTGAAGAGAGCTAGAGACAAGGTACGTATGCATAGCATATAGTTTAGAAAACATTCTTGGGTGATACATGCTTTTGAATGCTACTTTTTTATATCTTGCACACTTTGCACAATTAACTCTAAGGGCAAAACCCAATTCAAGATAAGGTAGGAAAGTCATTACCCTTCCTTAGCCCATATACCATCTCCAAGCACGCACAACCTAAGCCTAAGTAAAATCTGATAGACATTGGCCTTAGGGACATCTTGAACTCATTAGGACATTATCCTAAAGGGGAAGGTGTTGGAATTTGACTCCTGCCAAATCAGTATCTAGGAAGGGGATTGAGGGCCAAAAGCCTGAAAGTTGGTGGTTACTTAATTAAGGAACGTCTTTGACGGATAACCTCCCACCAATCTTGCCCTGACCTGGCTGATTAGCTTGTGGTCAAAGTCTACATTATACCTCCTGTGGACAATCAACCAGTTAGGAGTTGTCTAGATTGAGGTTACCTTAGATTAGGCTTGGTTGATTACTCTTGTTAACTGTAGGTAAACTTGTTTGTGATTGTGATTGTGATTGTGTTTGTGTATGCAAGTGTAGTCAAGAGACCCTAATTCATCTAGGTTGACTAGAAACACATCACCACCCAAGTTTGAACCAAGACCAGATTCGGTAATGGCTCAATCAACATCATTGCAGGATAGGTTCTATCCCATTTGAACCTCACTTCCATCTTGCATTCTACTTCCATCGATTGGTGAATACAATTTTGAGCTCAAGCCTCAATTCATCAACACACTCCCAAGTTTCACGGCTTAGAGTCCGAAGATGCTTACTTCTTCATAAGAGAATTTGAGGAACTATGTCTAATGATGAAAATCCCACACCTTATAGACGATGCTATTAGGTTGAGATTTGTCCCTTTCGCTCTTAAAGACCTAGCAAAGAAATAGCTTTACAGCTTAGCAGCCGGTTCTATCACATCTTGGGATGATTTCATCAAGGTCTTCTTGAAGAAATTCTATCCAATTCATAAGACCACTATCATTAGGAAGATAATCATGCAATTCAAGCAAGAACCGAATGAACCGTTCCAGAGGTACTTTGAACGCTTTAAAGACCTCCTTGTCCAATGTCCACATCATGGAATAGAGAAATGGCGACAATGTCAAATTCTTTATGACGGTTTAGACTATTCTACCAAAACCCTCTTAGAAAGTATGTGCCAAGAGGGATTCTTGCAGAAGGATGAAAATGAAGGATGGGATTTGTATGAAAACCTATCTGAAAAGACCATCCAATGGGAACCTACTAGTGAGACCTCTAGGAATCCAAACTCCATCTCTTCAAAAGGAGGTCTCCATTCTATCGAATCATCCATCGCTAATGAGGCTAAGTTAGCTAACCTAGTAAGAAGAATGGAAGCTCTAGAAATGAAGGAACCAAGTCCAGTCAATCAAGTCAGCCCAAACCAATTTTCAACTCCCGGCTGCATTTACTGTCAAGCCATGAATCATGTGTTCGAGGAGTGCCCTGTGTTTCAGGCTCAGCAACAATACCATGAACCGATGAATGCGGCCTTTTCAAGGCTGAACAATAATCCTTACGTACCAACGTACAATCCTGGCTGGAGAAATCACCCTAATTTCTCATGGAGCCAAAATAACGATGACCATTCACGACCAAATCATGCTAGCCACTTCCATCATGCCAATAATTCTTCCAATCATCAACCCAACTTTTCTAATTTCCATAATAATTCTCCCAACCATCCAGCTAACTTTTCAAACTATCAACAAAACTTTCCCAACCAAGCTCCACAATCCTACTTCCAGAATCCTCAACTAGAAAGGAGAATGACTGACTTTGAAAGAAACATGAAAAGATACATGAAAAACTAAGATTCTCTCATGCAAACTATACAGAGGTTAGAGGTTCAAATAAGCCAACTAGTCACTCCACAGAATGAGAGACAAAAGGGTACCCTGCCTAGTCAGTCAATAACCAATCCTAGGAATTCTCAACAAGCTCACTTAGTTGAGGATCAATCATTAAATCAATGTAATGTTGTTCATACATTGAGGTCAGGAAAGAGAGTTGATAATCAAGTGTCAACGCCAACCAATCCCATTCAGCACAACTACAATCAAGCATCCACCTCATCTAATCCAAATCCTTCCAAATCTGACGAATCTGAAAAAGATAAGTCAACCAGTCAGGTGCACCAGCCTATAGTACCATTTCCTAATAGACTAAAAAATAACAAGCAAAATCCACACATGGACAAGATAATTGAGATATTTAATCAAGTGAAGATAAATGTGCTACTTCTTAATGCCATCCAACAAGTCCCTTCCTATGCTAAGTTTCTTAAGGACATGTGCACCAAGAAGAGAAAGACTAATGTACCAAAAAGGTCTTCTTAGCCACTAACATTAGTGAGCTATTATCGGGTCCGATCCCTGTCAAGTACAAGGATCCAGGTAGTCCCACCATTGCCTGCACAATAGGACAAGTCGAGATTAGTTGTGCACTTCTTGACTTGGGGACAAGTATCAACTTGCTTCTATTCTCAGTTTATCAACAACTCAGGTTGGGCGATCTTAGTCCAACTCGAGTCACTATCCAACTGGCTGACCGTTCAGTAAAAGTTCCAAAAGGGGAGATTAATGATGTCCTAATCTGGGTAGGGGAGTTTATTTACCCTATCGATTTCATAGTTCTGGAGACACAACCTGTGTCCAACTCCAATCATAGGGCTCAAACTCCTGTTATCCTAGGGCGACTATTCCTTGCTACTCCAATGCCATCATCAATTGTAGGAATGGGTCTATGAGGTTAACCTTTGGCGACATGACTAGAGAAGTCAATGTCTTCAATCTAGGAAAACAACCCCACGATCATGAGGACCAAACATTTGAAGTTAACCTAATTGAGAACTTAACAAGTGAACATAGGGAAGAATTGGAACTGAAAACTGAGTGTGACTTCGGGTTAGAGTCTGACGACTTTAATCTTGATCATGTTGTAGGTTCTGATGTGAATTGGGCCTCGAATCCTATTTCACCAATAATGGAGCCAACAAATTTAACTAGTCCTTCCAACCAGCCTTCCTCTTCCTTAGAATTGAAAGCCTTACCTGCGCATCTCAAGTACGTCTATCTAGGTGAACAAGAGACATTTCCTGTCATCATTGCCTCCCATTTAAATGATGGGGAAGAAGAAGATCTTAAAGCAATTCTAAAAAAACAAAGGGAAGCCATTGGTTGACTATGCCTGACATAAAGGGATTAAGTCCGACCATCGTTCAACATCGCATTCATCTCAATGAAGATGCCACACCTAAAAGAGACCCGCAGCGTAGGTTAAACCCTATAATGCAAGAGGCTGTTCATGCTGAAATTATAAAACTCTTAGACAATGGTATAATTTATCCCATTTCTGACAGCCAATAGGTCAGTCCTGTCTATGCGGTTTCAAAGAAATCCGGTTTCACCGTAGTGGAAAATGAGAACAAAGAGTTGGTCCAAACTTGACTTCCCACGAAGATCCGAGTTTGCATTGACTATAGGAAGCTTAATGCTGCAACTCGTAAGGACTATTTTTTACTTCCCTTCATTGATCAAATGCTTGAACGTTTGGCGGGTCACGAGTATTACTGTTTCTTGGACGGTTACTCGGGATATAATCAGATCCCTATTGCTCCTGAGGACCAAGAAAAGACTACGTTCACATATCCATTTGGGACATTTACTTATCGTCAATGCCTTTCAGCTTATGTAATGCCCTAGCAACGTTTCAACGCTGCATGTTGAGTCTTTTCTCTGATAATGGTAGAACGATTCTTAGAGATCTTTATGGATGATTTCTCCATCTACGGAGATTCATTCACTCAATGTCTCCACCATTTAGAACTTGTCCTCCAACGTTGTGCTGAGAAAAATCTGACACTGAATTGGGAGAAATGTCACTTCATGGTAAAACATGGAATTGTCTTGGGTCATGAAATTTTCAAGAAAGGAATTGAAGTGGACAAAGCTAAAATTGAGGTTATTGCTAAGCTTTCCATGCCCAAATGCGTTAAGGACATTAGATCTTTCTTAGGACACGCTGGTTTCTACTGAAGATTTATCAAGGATTTTAGCAAAATTGCTAGGCCCTTGACTAATCTGTTAGCTAAGGATGTGTCCTTCACTTTCGATACTGAATGCATGAATTCTTGGGAGAAGCTTAAGAGAGAGCTTATTTCTGCACCAATCATAACTGCTTCAGATTGGTCTAAGCCATTTGAAATCATGTGCGATGCTTCTGATTTTGCTATAGACGTTGTCCTAGGACAACGCATTGATAACAAGCAGCATGTGATTTACTACTCTAGTAGGACTCTCAATGATGCTCAATTGAACTACACTACGACTGAGAAGGAATTCTTGGCAGTAGTGTTTGCCTTAGAGAAATTTCATCCCTACCTACTAGGGTCCAAACCACCATTTTCACCGATCATTTTGCGCTTAGGTACCTCATAATGAAGAAGGATGCCAAGGCCCGACTCATTCGTTAGATCCTCTTTCTTCAAGAATTCGATCTTGAGATTCGAGACAAGAAAGGCGTAGAAAATGTCATTGTTGACCATGTCTCACGAATCCCTAATTCTCTATGCAACGAATTGCCCATAAATGAGGATCTTCCTGATGAAAATCTCTTAGCTATCTCTAGGGAACCTTGGTTTGCTGATATAGTGAATTACTTAGTCACAAACTAAACTCCGTCTCATTGGTCCAAAAAACGATATATACCGGTTCTTATCCTAAGTCTGGTATTTCTTTTGGGAGGAACCGTATCTTTTTAAGTACCATTCTGACCAAATTATTAGGAGATGCATTCCCAATGAGGAGCTTAAGAGTGTTCTATTCTTTTGTCACGAACTTGCATGCGGTGGACACTTTGGTCCTCACACGACTGCTGAAAAAGTGCTACAAAGCGGGTTCTATTGGCCTACTTTATTCAAGGATGCTTATGAATTTTGCAAGACGTGCCCTAGATGCCAAATGATAGGAAGAATCTCAACACAAAATATGATGCTCCTCAACCCAATTCTAGAAATAGAACTTTTTGATGTTTGGGGCATCGACTTTATGGGTCCATTTCCTAATTCATTTGGAAACCAATACATATTGGTTGCTGTGGATTATGTGTCCAAGTGGGTAGAAGCCGTTCCTTGTAAAACTAATGATAACAAAGTTGTCATAAAGTTTTTGAAAGAGAACATTTTTTCACGCTTCGGAACCCCTCGTGCTATCATCAGTGATAATGGCACTCACTTTTGTAATAGATCCTTTGAAGCTCTTATGCGAAAGTATGCCATAACTAACAAGTTGTCCACACCTTATCATCCTCAAACCAGTGGGCAGGTTGAGGTTTCCAATAGATAAGTCAAGCTTAGCTTGGAGAAAACTGTGAACCAAAACCGGAAAGATTGGTCCATCAAACTTGTAGATGCCCTATGGGCCTACAGGACCACTTTCAAGACGATTCTAGGAATGTCTCCTTATAGGTTAGTCTATGGTAAACTTATCACCTGCCCGTTGAATTAGAGCACTGGGCCTTATGGGCAATCAAGCAGTTGAATTTCGACTTGACTAAGGCCGGTGACCTTCGGAAGTTACAAATTTTCGAATTAGAGGAGTTAAGAAATGAGGCCTATGAAAATGTTAGGATCACTAAAGATAGAGTTAAGATTTTTCATGATAAACACATCATAAGAAAAACCTTTGTCCCTAGAGAAAAAGTCTTACTCTATAATTCTAGGCTTCATCTTTTTTCAGGAAAATTGAAATCAAGATGGACTGGGCCATTCGTTATAAAAATCGTGTTTTTACACTGTGCAGTTGAGATCAGTGATACCAAGAATGGAAATGACTTTAAGGTAAATGGTCAACGCCTTAAACCTTTCTTGGAATCGGTGCTGGTAAATGAAATGGCTAAGTGTCTTTTAACGCCGTGTATCGGTAACTTCCCTCTTTTCCATTTTATTTCATGCATCTATACTTTTCTTTCATACATTGGGGACAATGCATGAGATAAGTGTGGGGGAGGGTTAACATGACTAATATAAAACACACACACATATATATATATATATATATATATATATATATATATATATAACAAAAAAAACTTTTTGAAAGGTTAGAACAATATTTTGATATATTTTTTGTAAGAAATTAAGTCAATTTTAAGGAATAGGAAAAACATAATTAAGATTTCTTATACTTAGTCAAAGTTAGATAACTTGTTTGATTTTTAGGGCTAGGAAGAAATTTGTGAAAGTAATTTAGTCTTGATATTTACCTTGATAAAATATGCACACTAAATACACTTACACACTTAGGGTTTAAAAACAAAGACTCTTATGCCTTATAAAAAAAATATATGTAAAAAAAAATAAGCACTCTTATGCCTTATAAAAAAATATATGTAAAAAAAATAAACAAATCTAATTATTGATTAGCTAGGTGTTTTGGTCTAAGCAAACCTTGGTATTTATACAAAAGATAATTAGATAAGCTTGAAAAAAATATATATATAAATCCTCTGATTAAGCTGGGTATTTATGCCTCATGAAGTATGAGTATTCACGCCTAAAAGGGGTACATTTCATAAATAAAAATCTTGATTTCATGGCCTTGTCTGCTCGAGTGTTTAAGTCCTTAGGAGTGTTTTCTCACTTGGTGCCCTAAAACTGTCCGGTTTGGGTGTCACCGACTGAAGGCTCGTTACATGAGCAAATTAGAAAGCCTAATGAAATTGAGGAATAAACTCTACCAAAAATAAATATAAATAAGGAATAGGAGTTAATGTTAAAGAACCCTTAGTCAACTTCACACTCACCATGGTGCATACGATTCAGAGTAAATTAATAGACTAGATGAGAGGTACAAATTGACTCCTTACTTTGATTGATGACATGTTTTTGAATAGAGACTGAGTTTCAGAATGAAAATTTTGATATTCCTATAACTTATAGATTACTTAAAGCCTTACAGATATACTTCAAATATTTTCTCCTTTAAAAATGCTTTTCAAAAATACTAATATTTGTTTTTGGA
This sequence comes from Agave tequilana, assembly GCA_038442645.1. NCBI lineage: Eukaryota > Viridiplantae > Streptophyta > Magnoliopsida > Asparagales > Asparagaceae > Agave > Agave tequilana. Next base: position 75,474 of record JAVJIF010008708.1, read on the forward strand.
TTTTGTAGGTGCAATCCACTGAAAACCCTCACGAGACAAAACTCATCCTCTAGGGGTAACTTAGAGATTTAACGGCTTGTTGCACATGCTCAGTGCAATCGAATGACCTGCGAAAGTGGTCTAATAATTAATTAGAATTAGTCTGATGTTTTGCTCGAGGGCGAGCAAAAGATAAGTGTGAGGGTATAATCAATCACATATTTTGCATATACATTGTCATCTTACCATACTTTTTAGCTAATAAATCCTATTAATAAGTCTTCTTTTTATTTGTTAAATGTAGGCCCAATTGCTAAAAGAAAGGAAAGAGAAACAAGCCCAAAAGCCCACCAAATTCTGACTTAATTCAGAATAAATTCAAAATCAAGGAATCAGGGCAAAATCTTGGCATATCAGAGAGGTTGAAAACTGGTTGAAAAGAATCCTCCCAAATCGAGCGGTTGAAGCCAACAATCAAAGGCTGTTTCGTCAAATTCTGGAGCAGAAACGAGAAAATCAGAAGAAGATACAGGAGAATCACCAACCCGGGAGAGCCACCCAACTGGGCGTGGCCATCTGGCCACACCAGGGCTACGGAAACGCGGCTCTAGCCGCATTTCCATGGCTCTGTTAAAGAGGTTAGGGGAGTGTTTGCTCCCCCAATCTTCATATGATTCCCCCTCTGGTTTTCCCTATAAATACCAGTTTCAACAGGGCAAAAAGGAGCGAAGATTAGGATTAGAATTTTGATTATACTTTATGGTTTAAGATCTTTGTTAGATAGTACAAAAGTTGTATTTTTGTTTTACAATTTGTAGTTCAGTATAAATACTTGTGAGAGAGAGGAATTGAGTACTTGTACTTGAAGATTGAAGTAACATCAATATAAGAATCGAGCTACTTTTTCTTCCACTTATTTTACGGTATGTCTTGCATTATTTACTTGCATTTTTTTTAACTTTGATGAGTAGCTAAATCGGTTTTCTGGGCTCACTATTACCTCTCTCCAATTCTTCTTCTTTTCTGATTTTAATGAAAAAGACCCAATGAATCATTTGCATGCCTAACTTAAATCCTTTCTTCTTGAAAGTGTTCTTGAAAGCACATGAGGATGGGTTTAGATTTTTAAACTCATACTTCTTTTAAGAACGTCTCTTGAACTTGTTTTTATCTCATACTTGCATCTTCGTGCTTGATGATTTAACATTCGATTCAAAACGGTTTCTTAAAGAAAAGAGTTAACTTTTCCGACCATCTTATATGCTTTACTTTAAACTTTCTAAAGTCAACCTTAAGTTTTGCCTATGATCAAGTTGAGGCACTAAGGATTTCAATAGAAGAATAAACGGTAGAGTAGTGAGATAGTGTGCCCAGATTTTCTTCTTTATTAAAATCAACCAAACAATTTTCGAGCTTTTTAAATCACCTTCTCCAAAGCCTTCTCTAAAGTTGCAATTTCTCTTTTAATCATCTCCTTCTTTCCATTCTCTTTTCCATTAAAAATGAGCACGATTCTTTGTTACTAAACGAAACACCGAAAAGCTTTCATCGCATTCCTCCTCGTGGACACGGCCTGTTAGCCACAAGCTATATGGTAAATTCTTAACTCTTTGATTGTTTTTTCATTTTAGCAATCAATTTGTCCCTGATTTTGCATAAAAGCGGTTTGGGACTTCATGAAAGCCTCTATGCTCTCCTCCAATTTATTGATTTTCTTTTCCATTGGAGAGCTTTGGGAGGAGGAAGATGGGGCTTGACTGAGAAAAAGTGGTGGAGGAGTAGGATGGTGAAAATTGTTGGAGAAATTAGGCCTGGGAGGATTGTTTGGGGCCCAGGAGAAATTAGGGTGATTCCTCCAACTCGGATTGTATGTTTGGGAGTAGGGATTGTGAGGCGGCCGTGAGTAAGCCGCGTTCAGGTATTCCTGTGGCACTTGCTGGGCATGAAAAGGGGGCACCCTTCAAAGACATGGTTTGGTGTCTGACAGTATGAACAACCTGGATTGTGAATTGGTGGTGGGTTGATCTGGTTGACATTGGCAGGCTCTTTTGTTTCCAAAGCCTCTACCCTTCTCATTAGGGTAGCAATCTTAGCCTCGGCAGTTATGGATGATTCTAGAGATAGGAGCCCTCCTCTTGAAGTTATGGATTGTGAATTCTTAGGTTTTCCAAGGCTGGCTCCCATTGCAGGGTTTTCTCTGCTAAATCCTCAAATAAATTCCAACCCTGATTCTCATCCTTCTGCAAGAACCCTCCCTAACACATTATTTCTAACAGGGTCTTTGTCTGATAGTCTAGACCATCGTAGAGAATCTGACACTGACGCCATTTCTCCACACCATGATGAGGGCACTGAGCCAGGAGATCTTTAAATCGCTCAAAGTATCTCCAAAATGGTTCGCTCTGTTCTTACCTAAACTGCATGATGTTTTTCCTAATGAGGGCAGTTTTGTGAATTGGGTAGAATTTCTTCAAGAAGGCCTTAATGAAGTCATCCCATGTCGTGATTGAATCTGCTGCCAAACTGTACAACCATTTCTTCGCTAGGTCCTTTAGGGAAAAAGGGATGAAACGTAACCTAACAGCATCGTCTCCTAGCTGGGGTATACGCATCATGAGGCACACTTCTTCAAATTCCCTAACAAAGAAGTATGTGTCCTCTGATTCTAAACCATAAAATTTGGGAAGAGTGTTAATGAATTGAGGTTTTAACTCGAAGTTATTTCCGTTTGCTTCAGAAAGTTTTATACAAGATGGAAGTGAAGTTCTAATCAGGTAAAATCTATCTTGAAGTGACGCCATCACCGGTTCAGGATGTAAGAGTAGAGTAGTGTTTCTTGTTAATCTGGAAGTTGACGAATCTCTCACCCACTCTTGTATGCAGCACACCACAACCAATGTGAAAACAACAAACAATCAAAAAGAACAAAAAACAAACAAAAGAAAGAAAAACAACCACAAGCCTTAGTCTAAGTCCTGGACCTAGACGACTCCTAACTGGTCGATTCTCCAGGGAAAGTTGTTGCAGGAACTCGACTACAAGCTAATCGGTCAGGAAAGGGCAAAGCTCGGGGGAGGTATCCGGGCGGAGCCACGGGCCTAATTACGCCAAACCACAGAGCTTTTGAGGCTTTACCTCTCAATCCACTTTCCTTAGATACCGATTTTGCAGGAGTATAGTTCTTACAATTTCCAACCTCGGTTAATCTCTTAGTAAGTCCGAGATGTCCCTAGGGCCAATGTATATTGATTTTGAATTAAGGCTTGGGAGAGTGTGAGTGCAATTGGAGATGACTTTTGGGCTAAGAAAGGGTGATGAAATCCCCACCTTATCTTGTTTATTTGGGTTTTGCCCTTAAAGTCAATTGTGCAAGCGTACAGTTTATTCACAACAAGGTAACACTCAAAGCGACAAATCACTCAAAAATGTTGGTCCTATTCTATATGAATGCACACGTACCTTTTCTCCAGCACTCTTCAATAGAAATTGAAATGAATTGAAATAGACACGTGCCCTAAATGCAAAAGTCTAATCTAAATTTCAATTAAGCAACAAGTGAATTTTTGTTAAGTTTATTACACATGCATAAAGGTGAAGCATCCAAGAAAACTAAAAAATTTAGAAAGAAATTTTTTTTAGTGGCTTTCGGCAACCCTACAAACGAGTTTGTTAGTACTTCAACGGAAAAACTCGCTTTTACACGAATTTTTCCGAGGGCAAATGAATCCTCGTGCAATGTCCTTGGCCACCTCTTTCGCTTCCCGTGATAGTGAGCTCCTTGGTACTTCTCCTACACACAAAAACAAAGAACAATCTTTAGTATTGAACAACAAGCCATTCCCTCCCCGGCAACGGTGCTAAAATTTGATCGGCAAAAAGCAAGCACTAAAATAAGAGAAGGAAGTGTGGGTTGATGTCACTGCTTTTGCAATTCTTCCGTAGTAGCGAAGTGCTATACGGGTCATATCCACAAGGAGGGAGAGCGATGGAAGCTTGATGCGGCTTCAAAGTTCAAGAAGAAAGAAAGTTCTTTGTTTCAAAATAAAGAAGTGAAAAGTGAAAATAAGTTGTTTGAAGAATTGTTGGAAAATGTTTTGGTGGCTTGTAAAAGTGGATTTTTTTCTTAATTGTAAAAACGCATGGCTAACTTTCTACTAAGTGCTCCCACTAATTTCTAACTTTTTGAAGATAGCCTCACAATGGATCATAGGCAAACATAACCCTTATGTATTGGAACTATTCACGTGAAAATCGAGTAAAAGTTCATCCTAAAACTTAGCTTTACACGATAAAAACTCGGACATTCCCTTATCAAGATCCGATAGAAGGCGAGAATAAGGGAAGAATCGAGTGCACTATTAGTATCGGCAAAGTTAAAAGGAAAAGTCTTTAACTTACAACAACAAGTAAAGTACACAACCCATAGATCATCAAAAGCTCATTAAGCATGAAGTATAAGAAAGTAAATACTTGTAGGTAAATTAGAGTTAGAACCCTCGTCTTAAGATGCCATAGCTCTTGTTTGCACAAGGCTTGTTTGACATTATTGACTCATTTGGATTATCAATCAAGTGTTAGAAATTAGTGGGTTAGTAGTTAGTTAGCCATGCTAAGGAAAAGTTAGTCAGCCATAAAAGTAAAAGAAACAACAAAGAAAAGAAGTTGAGAGGAAGGGAGTTACACTACAACAAGAAAGTAAAAACTAAATGAAAGCATAAGTAAATTGAAAGAAGGAAGAGAAGTAGTACTTGTATTAGCTTGTCACCCTTCAAATACAATACTTACACACTCTCTCTCTTTCACACTAATGGCTAAAACTAAAACTAGAAGAAGCAAACTAAAGCAACTACAATTCCTAACAACAAAACACAAATTACAACTCTATTCTCTGGATCTGCTTCAACTGAAGACCTCTGGGGGGTATTTATAGGCACCAGGGAAAGAGGGCCACGTGGATGACCGTGGCCCGAAGCGCAGGCACACGCGCGCCCAAAGGGCCGCTGGCCGCGTTTCCACGGCCCTGCCAGGGCTGCGCGTGCCTGGCTTCGGGCAGCGCGTTGCCCAGTCTGTCTTCTAATGCCTTGATCTTCTGGATTTGCGATTTGATGCCCTGGGCTGACAAAATCTTCACTCTAAAATCAATGGCTACTTGGTAGGCTTTTAATCGCCAATTAAATGGTCATTTAGGCCTTCTTCTTCATTTGTACACCATGGACCTAGGATCAAGCAAGCAAGATTTTATTAGCAAAATTTTACATGAAATAAATATGAGAATGTGATGAAAATTATACCAATTAGAGACTAATTAGGGGCACATAAGAGAAAAGTTACATAACCTCTCAATGTATTCTCACACAGATTCTCCTCCTTTCTGGACCGTTGAGAGAAGCTTATCCATAGTCACCTCGGTGTCATCCTCGTAGAATCGAGAGATGAACCAGGTTTTCAGGTCAATCCAAGAATTGATGGAGCCGCTGGCAGGCTCCTGAACTAATCAAAGGCTACCCCGTAAGGATGCAAATGAATAGTCTAGCTATGATGGCATCATTATCTATTACATTACCAGTTTGAGACCGAAAGTAATAGATGTGTTGGTTGAGTGAGCTCTTACCATCGTATGTGTGCAACGTAGGTGGCTGAATTTTGGCAGGTACGAGACTGAATCCTATTCCAGCGGGTAAGAACGAGTCATCCCTACTTTTTTAAGTTCATCCCTCTGGGTTAGGGATGCAATCTGAGCTTGGATGCTTTTGATTATCTCAGTATTGATTGAGGAGATTTCCTTCGACTTCTCAGTCTTAGGATATTCATCGTTGTTGTGCTCTTCTTCATCACGATTGCTACCGATGTCAATGGTGTTCCGGTTGACCAAGAGCTGAGCTAGCATCTGAGGATGTTGTCCAAAGCTTCCTGCTGAGTCCTGAAAGTCTGCTCTTGTGCCTTCATTCACCGAAAAATAGCATCATCATTGTTATCAACCATGTTAGCAGATATAAGCCCCGATTGTACTGAACTGATGGTAGCTGAAAAGCATATCTACTGGCCTCCTCCTCCTCATTAGACCATTAGAAAAGGTTTCTCAATGGTATTAGTGACACAACACCAACATAGATCCCACCCTTTACATATCATGGGAACAGAGGCCGGTGCAAGGTGGACCACCTTTGTTCTCTTTTTCTTCAGAGACTTAGGCTTCTCAGAAGTTCGGACTGATAACTGGTTGAATACCGATTGCCGGCTAGGAGGATAAGTGATAGGAATTGTCTCCAAACAATAATGGATGGAGTGAACCGTCACAAGTTGACACCCTACTTGTCCGCACTGGGACAACTAGATGTGAACAGGTTCCTCAGCGCTCATATAGTCTCTCAAGTCCGTATTAGCTAGACCCAGCCGATCCATCAAGAGACTCGAGGAGACTGAAAGTTAGCCCCCTTGGGCTGAGAAGCCCTTGGCTTATCTTTAAAGGCTTTCTTTTTGGCTATAGACAAAACTAGGGATAGCTTCTCTTGAAAGAGTAGCTTCGCAAGGCGAGCTACTTTTTTAGCTTTGCCTTTGAAGATGAGCTTAGGTTTGTTGTGCAGAGCTTCTCCTTTGAGCGAGGTTGAAATAGCCTCACTGTTAGCACTCAAAGGTGCTTTATCTCTAGCCTCGCAGCTAAGATCCTTAGCACTTGGTACTTTGTCTCTAGCCTTGCGATAAAGATCCTTAGCACTAGGTGTTGGCAGAGAGCGAGCTGAATTAGCAACACTATTAACACACAAAGTGCTTTGGTCTTAGCCTCACGTGATAAGAAACGTTGTACTTTGCAAAGCGCTGAATTAGCTTCGCCTGATGAAGCTTTCTGAGCACTCAGTGCTCTTGACTTGAACAAAGTTGTAGTAACTTTGCTTTCAACACCAAATGACGCTTTAACTCTAACTTTGCGGCTAAGAGCTGCTTTATCACTGCTAGATAGTGCTGATGATGTAAGCAGGGCTGTAGTAGCCTCGTTGTTAGCACAAAGTGCTTTACTTTTAGCCTCGCACGACTGGCGAGGCTTAGTTCTGCGAAGAGTCTCACGGTCAGAGATTATTTCAGCTTTGATTGAAGCTGAATCAAGAGATTTCTTTCTAGCCTCGCATGAGACTATGAATTTTGAAATCCACATAGTCTTTACAGATGCTGGTTTAGGTTCATAGGGAACCTTTGTAGCCTCCTGCACATTATTAACACATTGGTGCGAGGCTAAGTTAGTCTCTGTTGAGAATGTGTTAGACCCAAACAGAGACTGTTTAATCTCGTGTGAGGATGTAATAGGTTCACAAAGAACCTTACTAGTCTCAATAGAGACTTGCTTCCAAGCGGTATTCAGAGGGGCTCTGGCTATGCTAACCTTCATATGCTTGCGCACATGTAAGGGACTTATGCTATCCCCAGAGAGAAGTTGTTTAAACCTCTCTTGGTCAAAGTGAATGACCAGGGTCTCTGAAGTAAACCCAACATCACATTGTGATATTTGATTCTCAAAAGTAGAGAAACAGATCCATAGTGGAGTCGCCATCTTATTTTTCATTGAAAATGCAAGGGGGAAACTTACAAAAGTTAAGGAAATGATTACAAGTTATTAAACAAAAAATGAAAAATTTCAAGTTGAGCTCTCCTCTAAGATTACTGGGGAAGTGTGCTAGTGGAAGTCTCGTTAGCGCGTGATTACTTTGTTCCGTTGATGATGCGATCGACTGGATCTTAAGGAATTCTTTCTCACCTGGTTCTAAAGATTCCTTGAAAGAGGAAGATCTTAGAGTATTAGCACCCTAAATATAGAGAATTGATTCTCTAAATTTCTTGGAAGCGAGAGAATTGGCTCTGCTGATTTCTTTTAATTCTTGTGTGTGCTTTCTGTTAGCTCTGAGTGCTTGCCTCTAACTCCTCCAGAAGTGAGCTATGTATAGGCTCTTAGGGGTGTAACTACCCCTAGAATCCAGCAAGATTGGTAACAGTCTATTAACCTCACACTAGAGGCTATTTTTAGCTTCAGCGAGGCTTTAAAGCTATAGGTGAAGCTAAGTATAGGCCTCGCGCGAGGCTAGCCAAGCTCATGCGAGCCTATTAAATGACCGTTTTGACATGGCTGTCTCCACTTAATGTGGGGTGAAGTGGGCAGGTGTAACCACTCACTTAAAGTGGCATCAACTCCACTAAAGTAGTGGGGTTAGCCCACTAATGACTTGGTCAAATTTTGACCTGGCAAACCCTCCAGCAGGGGGTGTGTAAAGCTTCAAGAGAAGCTGAAACTAGCTTCGCGTGAAGCTAGCACCACTCTTCAGGCGAAGCCATAAGAAAGCTTCAGGCGCAGCTGGAATAAGCTTTAGGCGAAGCTGAAAGTTAGCTCTTTGTAGAGCTACGAAAGGCTTCATGTGAAGCTTATAAGAACGCTTCAGGCAAAGCTATTATTAGCTTCAGATGAAGCTGGGATTAGCTTCAGGCGAAGCTATAAGTTAGCTCTCTGTGGAGCAATAAAGAGATTCATAGCTTCAAGTGAAGCTAGTATTAGCTTCAAGGGAGCTGAAATTAGCTTCAGACAAAGCTGGAAGTTAGCTTTTTGTAGAGCTATGAAGAGCTTCATGTGAAGCTTATAAGGAAAGCTTTAGCCGAATCTGTTATTAGCTTTAGGACAAGCTAATATTTTAGCCCTTCAACAGGGCATAAAGCTTCAAGCGAAGCTATCCCCTTGAGTTCATGCGAGGCTAAGTGTTGAACTAACTTAATCTCATAGGCCTGCATGGGCCTCTTCAAAGGCAATATTTGGCTTACTGGCTACTTCACTGGATCATTAAGATTCAAGTCATTACTTTTCCCTTGAGGATGAGGAGAACCTGGATGTCAGCTTGTCTGCAACTTGTCTTTTGTAGATGTCGACAAGTTTAGACATTATTTGGATCGTTTGAAGTGCTGTCTGGAAATTTATCCTTTCAGAGTGTCAATAATAAAGGGGTAGAATGTTACAACCCTGATTTTTTAAAATATTAATTAATATTCTAATATTCTATTATAAGATAATACCTAGTTTTAATTAATCCGAATTTATTATATCTGAGACCCTGTTTTTTTTTAAATCCAAATTTATACTTTAAATTCTGATTTATGAGATAATATACGGTAATTAGAACTAACAACTCCGGTGATAACTATCACTCTTTAATTTCTTGGAATTTATATGAAATGGGGAATAAATATTATTTTTGTATTTTAATTATAATAAATTGGTGAATTCAAGTTATTTGTATAAAATACATTTAAATGATATCCATACATTGGAGAGAGAGAGAGAGAGAGACAGAGAGAGAGAGAGAGAGAGTGTGGTGTGTGTGTGTATGTATATAAATATTCATGTATAAGTGGATAATATTCTAAGTGTGTATACATGCATATAAATACATGTGTTATACTTAATGAATACCAAATAATATAATGAGTAAGTGCAATGGATTTGATATGCATGGGAAAGGAGAGTGATGAGGTGGCTTTGCAAGAGAAAATTTGGGGAAAATACTAAAGAAAATAAATAAGGGATTTAATTCATTCTCATCATCACTCTTTCTCCTTAATCATTTTAGTGCAAGCGTACAAATATATAGCAAATAAATACAATTAAGTAATATGTATCACCCAAATGTGTTTCTTAGGCTACATGTGATTGAGGTTGTACCTGCGCACAAAAATACGGAATTTTAGAACTTAAGAATAGAAGTGTGCAAGTTCTCAATATTACCGAGATAATAAGTGGCTATGCGGGTCATAATCCACAAGAAAGGACTAGCGATAAAAGTTTTTAGTAAGTTCTCTTTTAGTTTACTAAAAATAATTAAAGTTCTTTTTTATTCTTTAGAAAGAAAAGTGGAAAAAGCTATTAGATTGAAAGTGATAAATTAGAGAAATTGATGATCTTGGAAAATAGAAAATTAAATTAAAGAAAGAAATAAAAGAGTGAAGAAAAGAGTAGGTGATTGGAATGTGTTCTACACTAAAAAAAATCAGAGGAAAGAAGAAAAGAAAACTTACTTCTTTTAGCAAATAACTTATCTTGAATTTTTGGCACGTTTACCTGAATTCAAAGGTGATTAGCGCATAGCCCATAAGATTGAAATCAATCCTCAATCCATATTACATCATCAAGAACTTCAATGAGCAAGCATGAAATGATATGGATTTTAAGGAGGGATCCATCATCATGAGCTCAATGGCACTCGCAAGGGCAAGGCTAGACCGATGCTATAAGACTTGGATAATTATCAAAACCAAAAAAAAAAGTAGAAGAAGAAGAAAAAGAACATAAACATGTTACCTTTTAATTGCATAGAGAAATGATTAAAGAAAGGCAAAAAATACGTCGGTATCTCTCTCAACATAAATCTCTCTTTTATTTACATGAATCTCAGTTTAACCTATGTCTACAAAGAAAAATAAAAATTACATTAAAATAAAAATAAAAACCTACACTAAACTAGAAAGAAAACTAGTCTAAGAATCCTTCTCTACCGAATCGTTCCCTCTGGCCGTAGAATTTGTAGGTATTTATAGTGAAAATGCAACGAGGGAAAGCGTCTGAAGATAGAGAGAAAAAAACACTCCCCTTATCTAACCAAACTGTCGCGAAAATGGGACTTTGACCGCATTTCGCGGCCTGGGTGTGGCCAGGTGGCCATACCTAGGGGATGCAGCTCCTTGATTTTGTCCTTTTTCCTTTTATCCAGTGAGATTTTCTGTTTAATCTTCTGATTTTGACGATTTTTCTATTGATCTTTGGTAAACCAACTGGCCCTAATATGCTCTGATTTTCAGCTGATATTCGCCCTAATTCTTGATTCTGAATTTCAGTAGGCTTTTGGTTTTGTTTTCTCTCCTCTTTTATTTAGTAAAGGCCTTGCAAATAATTAGACAAAAAGAATTACCTAGCAGAGTTTATTAAACAAATAATATGGGAATATGATAATAAATATGCAATATTGACGACCGATCAATATGCAATGCACACATACCTTTGCTTCAACATTCTTCAACAGTAATGTAAATGTAATTAGACATGTGCCCTAAATGCAAATTCTACACTGTTTTTAACATTAACAAGCAACAAGTTACTATTGAATTTAAAACAGTATGTAGAGTTAAGTAAAATGGAAAAATAACAGCTGCAAAATGTTAACCTTGCAGTGTGGAATACCTGCAAGAAAATGCTTTTAGTAGTCCTTCTAAAAGCCACGCAAACATGGCTTAGTAGTATTTTTTTGTGCTTTGCTATCTTGAGTAGAGGCACAGGGCAGCATGTAATGCATTGTAGTAATTAGTTTTCAAAGCTCAGCTCCTGCATATAAAAACAGAGAAGAAAATAGTTAACCATTCAATAATCTAAAAAAAAACTCGTTCCTCCCCGGCAACGGTGCCAAAATTTTGTAAAAGAAAGAACCAAAATGGTAAAGAAGGAGTTATTTTTGAAGTGGGATTCTAAAATAAGAAATTAAAATAAAGAAGGACTAAAGTTCACTCACCTCTTCAGTACTTGCTTACCTTAGATCTGTTGCAATAATTTACCTTGGCTTTAAAGCGATCAAATCATGATACATGGGATCTTCCCCATTCTCATTCTAAATTAAGAAATTAAGGAGCAAGGTAAACTAATATAGAAATAAATATCCATCACCAGAAGCCATCAACGACACTTGCATGGGTAAGACAAATTCGAGGCTATCGGAGTCATTTGGATTTACAAGCACCTTAGAAAAAAGTAAAAAAAAGGAACAAAAATGTAACTTTCAATTAAATCAAGTAATAATGAAAGAAAAGAGGAACACTTACACTGATATCACTCTCAGCACAGTCTTCACTCTCATTCTCTCATAAAACTTTTCTCTCCTCTAAGTTGCATAAATAAAGTTAAAAAATTACATTAAAAGAAAAATAAAAATCCTAAACTAAACTGGAAAAAAACTAGCCTAAGATCTATCTCTACTCTGCCGTCCCCATTTGCCTTCAGAAATCCAAGCTTTTATAGGCAAAATGGAAGAAGGGAGGGCGCAAAAAGATAGGGGGAGCAAACGCTCCCTTAACTCCTTAACTAAGCCATAAAAACGTGGCTTTAGCCACATTTCCGTAGCCTGGATGTGGCAAGGTGGACACATTTGGGAGTGTAGCTTCCTGATTTTTTTTTTGTCATCTCCTTTTATCAACTAGTTTTTCAGTTTGGTCTCTGAATTTGATGATACCACTGTTAATTTTCAGCTAACCAAAATAGATTTATAGATATCTAAATTTTGACCGATTTTCATTTGGTGTGATCTTTTGATTTGCTCTGATCTTTAGTTTATCTCCTGAATATTTGTCCAAATTCTTGATTTTAATTTAAACTCATTTCAGTCAGAATTTAAATGGGTTTTTGGGCTCGTTTCTTTTCCATGTTCTTTAGTAGATACCTACACAAATTTAAACAATAAATATGATTAAATAGCAAAGTTTATTAAGATAAAATATAGGAACATGACAATGAATATGCAATATCAGTAACTGATCAGGTTCATGTTGTTTGAAGTGCTTTTCCCTTTGAAAGTCAAGTTGTTGGGCCAATGGATCGGTGTCAAATGATAATGTCTTCGTCTTGCTCTGCCAGATTGATAGATATCATGTTAGCGAAGAGCTTTTTGAAGACTACCCCCACACTAATATTAGAGTCCCAATTGGACGAATCTGAAGACTGTGATGGCAGGGATCCGTCAGACTCTGCTTCAGACTGGAGGGGTAGAGTAACATATCCCAACCTTTTGTGTGATCATAATAGTTGGCTGATTTTCCTTTCGACATGAAAGATTGTAAAGAGATGCACCACCCTTTACCAAAATTCAAGCTATCTCTACGGTTCAAACTGTACCCCATTCTTTTCATCATGCGGTATGCTGACCGCGCGTAATGGAAGAATTATGGGGGTTCCAAATCTTCATCTGACTCCTTGGATGTCATGGCCCGAGTTAGGCTTCTGCTGAATACAATTGGTAATTGGTCCCTTCTAGAAAGCGGGATAATGAAGACATACCCTTCATTGTTCTCTATATGCATGCATGCCATTTTTGAGATAGGAAGAAGTATGTGCAAGGAACTAATATCGACAGATTTAAATACATCCTCAAAACACAAAGAATAATCAAAAGCAACATTTTCATTAAGGACCCACTCGCCCTAATTTTTGGCAGGGTTATTACAATCAGAATCCTCAAGATACACTATAATTGGTTCCAAAATAAAAGTAGCTGGCACATCTTATCCTATTCTGAGTCAGCCTCATTGCCGCTTTCGATGTCATCGTTGTTGTTTTCAATGACATCGGCAACAGTTCCTTCACTAGTTTATTGCTCTACCAATAGAGCAGGAAGTTTGTGAAGTAGTTCTCCACTCCTTTGAATAGCTGTATGTTGGCGAACTCCATTCAAAGCATAACATCATCATCTACATATCTAAAGTACTGGTGAAAAGTGGAGGGGACAATCTAGTTGGCATTGATCCATGGTCACCCGAGCAGAAGATTGTAAGACGTGTCAGCGTCAATGACGTAACATGTCACTTTTGATTTCAAGTCTCTGATTTGGCATTGGAGACAAATCTTGTCCAGAGAATAACTACTCCCAGTGTTGAAGGCATATATGGTTCTAGTAGTGGTTGACAATTTGCTTAGTGGGATGCCAAGAAGTAGAAAAGTCCCTTCGAGATAATGCTCAGAGCAGACCTCCAATCGACTTGGATCCATTCAACACATGTAGAGCAATATACTAAGAATAGTATAAAGGCCAATCATGCTTATTATCTTTGAGGAGCATATCCTTAGGAGTGAAGGTGATGGATGGTACCTGTTGTTGCACCAAATGACATTGGAGAGGATGGATCTCATTGTTATTAGTAAGGATTGCGGCACTTGTGTCAGAAAGGATTCTAAATCAGCAAGTGCATCCCTAAGTGCCTTTCTTATCTCCTTCAAGAGGGAAAGTAGCTCATCAGAGTGATATGAGCTGAAAAATTGGCAAGTTGTGCCAATATATCGAAGCGAAAAGGAGCATTGAGCCTGTCACGCCCTGCTTCCTAAAATATGTGAAAACGGAGTCATGACGAGAGTCGGTGGCATATATATGTGAGGAGACTACCCCACGTATACACGCTAAGCCTAAAGTAATCCAAATAAGTTATAAATATCAACTAAAATAAATCATGATCACCGCAATATCACATATAAGTATCCACACATGATAACATATGAATAAGGAATGGAATAATGATGGCAAAGTATAGAGGATCGGGAAACTACATAATCAATAGGAATGGAAAGAAAGACAATAATACCAAAATAAGTAGAAAGAAATTCCTGCTCCTTGCAACATGTCCAGTCTCATCAAACACCTGAGCAATAACATAAAACATCTAGTATCTGGATGTACGAATCCAGGGTCGTCGAAGCGGCCTAATGAGTGTATAAGAAAAAGGGAAGTGCTAGTACATATAAACAACGCGTACAAAACAACAATAAGTCTAAAGCTAGAAATAAAAGATAGTTGAATAACAATAACATGAATAAGGCTACAAATAAAAGACAACTAATACAACTGTAAACAAACAACTGATGTCAAGATGTGTAAACTAGCATATGTCACTAATCTAGTTTACAATCCAGTCATATATATAATCATATGTCTATCATAACTTACATGAGTTCAGTCAGGTGAGTACAGTCAATTGCAGTACCTAATAACAGTTTATCAATATTAATTATGTCAGCGAACACCAATTGTCACTTGTAATAGACGCATCCCATACTACGCCTATCACACACCTGTCAATCAAAGCCTATGTCATTGAAACTAATTGGTTGGAGATGTTGTCCATGCTTTAGGTGGGTCCCGTACATATCCGGACCATAGCCCAGATGCCTGGCGCTGAACCAGGCCCTACCGCTAGATAGTCAGCAACAGTAACAGTACTCATAGTATTACTGTGGAACACTACTCACATCAACACTATGAAACAATAAACAGATGGGATGTCAGTCATCCCTCGAAACCCTGCAGTAGAGCCATAAGTCGGCTGCGCAACCAGTATCCTAGGTCCACTCAAAATATAGACGTTGTCTCCTCCACAATTTTTCCCAACCCAGTGTAACTTATACATTTATATTATTACTTAATTTAGTTAAATCACCCAACATCCATGTTACCTTGAATACTGGGATAATACAGTGACAGTAACAGTACATCATAACAGTCAACAATAATCGTATACACAGTGTACATGAATCAAGATAGTAAATAATAT